>PVJA010023403.1:0-33073 GCA_004027025.1 Myocastor coypus | reverse complement strand
GGGGGGGGGGAGCGGGGACAGGGAAGGCAGGCCAAGGATCCTGACCCAGCGGTCTCAGCTCCCAGCGGTGCGATTTGGGTCTGGACTGGAACAGGAAGTTAGTCGCGGGAACGCAGAGGCAGGGCAGAGGGGCGCAGGGAGCCTACCGGCGGGGGGCGCGCAGGCTCAGCTCCCAGCGGTGCAATTTGGGTCTGGGCTGGAACAGGAAGTTAGTCGCGGGAACGCAGAGGTGGGGCAGAGGGGCACAGGGAGCTTACCCGCGGTGGGCGCACAGGCTCAGCTCCCAGCGATGCGATTTGGGTCTGGGCTGGAACCTACCCTAGAGTCTCTTGAAGATCTTTCTTGCCATCCTTCTCTTTCTTCAGGGAGCAGTGCCTTCCCCCCAAAGTTTGGCACCATCTCCTCAAATCATTCCCCTTTCCTCAATTATTCTTTTGTTTAAGTTTCAATCTTCTAATCATAGGCTTTTCCTCTCCTGTGCTTTGTTTCAAAGAAAATCCCACTTGGAGCCTTTGCATACACTTTGCTTTTCCATGTCAGTGGAGTAGTAAGTAGTTGCTTGTTTCGCTGAAGCCTGCTATGTACAAGGCTTGGTCGTAATAGCTACCTGGAGTAGAAGTGACCTTGTGCATAGTGTGTTCATGTTGACTCAGTCTCTTCCAGCCGTGCCCAGTGTGTGAATTAAATTCCTAGGGTGAAGTACAAATCTATCAAGATTGTAGTTAAAAACAGGCATCTATGTTATAGATTCTGCCGCACGATTCTAGTTTCATGAACTGGTTTAAAAGAATTTGAAACCCAAGTCCAGTTCATGATGAAGTTTTAGGGTCCAGTGTTCAGTCATAGAATCACCTTCCTCCCTATAGGGGGTATTATGTTCCCTGCTGGGTTATAAGGCAGGAAAATCCCAAATGAAAAGGTCAGTGTGGTCAAATTTGAGAAAAAGAAACCAATTTGTTGACATTGGCTGACTATTTTTAAAGTCGTTAAGTCAAACTGCTCTATACTGAAGCTCTCATTGTAAAAGATAATTTCAGATTTTTTTAAATTAAATTTACTTCATGTCTACAACCTATGTTCTGTATAACTATTATGAGAACAACAATATGCATTGTATCAGTTATTGGAAATGTACTACTAAGGTGTTTTAAAATTGTCACATTGTTATTTCTTATTAAAAGTAATAAAAAGAAAAATAAATAAATAAATTTACCTCATTCAGTACTTCATACTTTCTGAGGTACGATTACATGTAATATGTGTTCCTGCATATGTTAAAGGTATTTATAGTTATTTTTTCATAACATTGAAATATCTTTAAAGTAAATAGAAAATGAAATATAAATTTCATATGGGGTGGGGGCTGGGGAGATAGCTCCATGCCACAATTGTCTGCCTGGCAAGCACAAAGTCATGAGTTCGAAACCCGGTCCCACAAAAAAAATAAATAAATAAAATAAAAAAATAAAATAAAATAAAGCTAGTAAATTTCATACAGGTGCTAGCCACAGAAAACCTCACTAGTAGAGGCAAAAACACACTATAACAAAACTAGTGTAAAGCAGAGTGACGGTACCAGTGAGGGAGTAAGAATCAGATGATACTGCAGTGTTCAATGATGTTAAACCTGCATTTATCTTTCATGTCTTATTTTTTGGTGGCTGGCTCAGCCCGCCCTAGGAGCGGGGCTGGCATAGCCTGTGGTGACAGACCACAGTCCTTATCCTTGCCTAAGCAGGCACCTTACAGGGCTTGGCTATCTCGCTGCCCCCCTGAAGTGTTTCAGCACAATACCATTTAGAAAAGTGTCTTTTAAAGCAGACGAGATTCAAGGTTACCCTGCCAAGACGTGCCACATTTTGCACACCCAGAAGCAGTGCACACACTCCACCGGGCTTTTCCAACCATGTACAATGAGTAAACAGAACGTGAAGGCACAGAAGCCTGGCTTCTGCACATCGTGCGAACAGATCGAGCCCAGGCATGCGAGTAGGAAAAAGATGAAAAACATCCTTGTTTATGTTCCCTCAACCTCACTGTCTGCTGTGGCAGAATCTGTGGTTGTCATCACACATTTGTTTTATTCCCTCTTTATATTTTATGATTACCAGGAGATGGCTTTTCTGAATCATAAATGCGTGTGAACCTCCTGAATGTTATGATCATTGAGGATATAGATTCTCCTCCTTATTTAAGGCGGCTTATTCATACCCTAGAAACTGACATTCCATTCATAGGTTTCATGCTCTCATTCACCTGATATTGCTTTAGAGATTTCTGAGACCTATTTACATACACCATACAATTAAATCCTTCCAGAACCATGTTTAATAGAGGATAGTATGCCATTTTTATGAGTGTGTATTTGTCTTAAAGGATGTGAAACACAAGTATATTTTAAATAACTTGTTCTAGGTTCCTTTGGCCAATGAAGGTCAATCTACACAAAATTTAGAACTCCCCTTTTTAACCTCCTTATCTGTGTACCATAAATAAATGGCTAAGTAATTAATATGTACCTATACTGGTGTGTAGTGAGTGGAGAAAAATAAAGTTGGGTAAGAATTGAGATGCACAATGAATTTTTCAGTGTTGTAATGGCTTGGAGGGCAAAGAACTGAGGGCAAGGATAAAAGCAGTGAAAAGAATTACTTAATATTTAACATTTAAGAAAAGGAAGTCCAGTAGTCAGCAATGTGAAAGTTAAGTACAACAAGAAAGATTCTACTTTTGCTGGGCAAGATTAAGAATCCAAATCATAAAGTCAGTTAGTGCTGTTTTCTGTGGGAGAGCTTGTCATTTATGTGATCCTTGACTACAGGCCCTGGGGACTGTGAGCCCATGATTTCTTTCTATTTCTTAATTTTTAAGTAGCTCGAGTGTCAGAAGAACCTAGCGGAATGCTGCGTGGCTCCGTATGATTTCATATTTACTCCTCATGACTGACTTTCATTCTTTGACGTTTGCAAATAGATTAAATGTACATTGGATTTTACATTGAAGAAGACTACTAATGTGCCTGTTTATTTTTCTGATATCAAGCCAGTGCATCTTTCTGTAGACATTCTCCGTGACCAGTGCCCCAGTCAAAATATCTTACATCCAGTGAATTCAACTTCATTTTGTGAGTCTTTGTTTTTCCATGGAGAGGGATGTTAAGTTCAAGGAAAAAAAAAAAAAAGATAGTACTGCTGCTGTGATAATTAAAATTCTTCCTTTGTTATCAACGAGAATCAAAGTTAGCAGTTCAGCATCTTTTATACAGCAGAAGAATTTGTTCCTTTTAACTTTTTATCCTTTGCCTTGGGAAGCCTGGGAGGAAGAATTTACCCAATCTTGTCCTTTGAAAAATGAGAAAAGTGTTTGTGCACTATTTTTCAGGAATAAGAACAAAATGGGGAAAAAGAAAAGAAAAAAAAAAAAAGCAGTGAATAGAAATGTTGAAAAGATGGACTGGAGGCACACTAGTTAGTTAGTTAGTTAGTTAGTTTGTTTGTTTTTCCTGACTGATCATAAAACAAACTTAAGCAAACAGACTCAGTTATTAAGGAAAGAAGAGAAAGCATAATTTGGAACAGAGCCTATTCACTTTTTCCAAAATCAAAACACCTGCAAGTCATTTCAGGACACACTGCTTGTTAAATTCCTAGCATTAGCCGGGCGTGGTGGCGCACGCCTGTAATCCCAGCACTTGGGAGGCTGAGGCAGGAGGATGGGTGTGAGTTCGAGACCAGCTTGGGCTACAAAAGTGAGCTCAAGGCCAGCCTGAACTGCATAGCGAGACCCTGTCTCAAAAAGAATAAATAAATAAATAAATAAATAAATAAATAAATAAATAAATAAATTCGTAGCATTTAAATATGGTAGTTGAATATATATATATGATTTTTTTTTGTGGGACTGAGGTTCAAACTCATGACCTTGTCCTTGCCAGGCAGACACTTGTGCCAAGGAGCTAACTCCCCAGCCCAGTTGAATGTATATGAAAGGGGATTGTGGACAGGGAAGCGCCAGATGAAGCAAGCGCAGGAAAGATTTGGTCGCCCACACCACGTGCTGTGCTGGCCCCGCCCCCAGCTCCCTAGATAGCCCCCAAGTCCGGGCAGGGTGGCGCACACTTGTAATCCCAACGCTGGGGAGCCTAAAAACAAGGATGATCACTGAGTCCTACTTGCGTAGGGAGACCCTGTACCAAATACATAAAAAAAGGGCTGGTGAGGTTGGTATGAGACCTTAAAGTGACTTCTTTATTTCCCTCCGACTGGCTTACAAATACTCGCCTTCACTTCGTCCTTCTGCTCCCCCTCTGTAGCTCGACCAGCTGGAGGAGGCCGCGCAGGCAGCCCACACGTTTTTCATGGCCAACCCTGAGCACATGGAAACGCAACAGAACATCGAGAATTACAGAACCGTGGCTGGTGCAGACTCATTCCAGCTGATAGACCGAGAGGCCAAGGCTCACTTGGTGAGTTCCGAGGACCCTTTCTTGTGTGACAAAAGGCTGAGTGTTCCTAAGTTTCCTTTGCCTCAAACGCATTTACGCGAACGTGTACCGAGTTGATTTTCAATTGTCAGTAACATTTTTTTATTTTTGCATTTTCATACTCCTCAGGTGAAATTTGTAACTATCAGATTGAAAAATGAAAAACTTGCATGTTTTAAATCACAAATGCAAAACATTCCGTTGAAAATATAAACATTAAAAGAAATAAAGATTAATAGCAAAAAAAATCAGTATGTGATAAAACCTGGAATAATAGACAAACATCTGCATCCTTCTCCATACCTCACTTTTTCTTCACACTTTTTTTTTTTTTTTAAAGAAGGTCTTGCCAGGCTGGCCTTGAGTTCCTGAGCTCAAATGACCGCTCTGCCTCAGCCCTCTGAGGGTGAGAGCCTGCAGGTCTAGACCTCTGCGCCTGGATTCCAGCTCATGGACTCCCGCCTAGGCGTTGAAGCAACGTGAATTTGGCAGTGTCACCATGATTTCCCAGATCTTGCTGTAGAGCCTTGTTCATTGCCTCTATATTTTTCAAATTAGATTTTCACTGAGCTCTAGAACTCATTTTTAGGAGCACTTCCTGACATCACACTTTGAAACAGCGTTTTGCTGTATTTCTAAATTCCAGCATAACCATTCTCAATCCGTCAGTGCAGTAAAGGGTAAGAGAAGAAGGTTTTTCAACGGAAGCCTTTATTTGTGGCTAGCTTACTGGACAAAGCCCAGAAGCAGTTGTCGCTTCCAGTCACATCAGTGTGTCTGCCCTTCTTCCACCGCCTTACTACAGGCAGAAGGACTAGAGAGCACCATAGCGGGCCACTCGCTCGGTCAGTGCCTCTCCTCTGCAGTCCCTGGAGTTCAGGGAGGGGGCCCTTCACCTGCTGGGGCTGCCCTTCCTGGTTCCTGTCTGTGGAAATGCAACGCCTTCTTCTTCCTTCGCAGGAGAGCTACAGCGCGGCGGTGAAACATTATGAGGCCGACGCCTTTGACGAAGCCATCAAGTACTTTGAAAAGGCTTTAAGAGAATATTTCATGGAAGATGCGGAGTGCCGCGCCCTGTGTGAGGGGCCGCAGAGATTTGAAGAGTATGAGTACCTCAGCTACAAAGCTGGTCTTTATGAAACCATCGCAGGTGAAGCTTCTGTTTCTCCTTATTGTCTTTTTTAAAAAGTATCATTTATTTAATTAATTATTTATGTATTTGGTACAGGGTCTCACTATGCAGCTTAGACTCGTAGTGATTCTCCTGTCTGTCTCAGCCTACCCATCGCTGGAATTATAGATATTTGGCATCACACCCAGTTTCAGTGGCTGACTCAGCTCACCCAGTGTTCTAGGGCCTGCATGGCATGTGGTACATACCAAGGATCAAACCCAGGTCCTTACACTTGCTAGGCATGTGCTTAGACCACTGAGCTATCTCCCCATCCCTTCTTTATTTATTTTTTTTCTTATAAACTACCACATGCTGAGTCAGGCGTGGTGGTGCATGCCTGTAATCCCAGCACTTGCGAGGCTAAGGCAGGAGGATCAGTGCAAGTTCCAGACCAGCCTGGTCTGCAAAAGTGAACTCAAGGCCAGCCTGAACTGCATAGTATGACCCTGTCTCCAAAGCACAAAAAATAAAAAATAAAATAAAATGCTACAATGTGTTCTTTAAATATATTCCAATATTATGGAAGTATATATTATAGAGTGCAAATGACTCATGCATATCCCATCCTAACTGTTACTGATAAACTTATATAGTTATAACTTGGCAACTGTTTTCTTGGTTGTAGTTATCTACATATTTTACATTACTTTGTTGTATTTTTATAAAGACAGTGTAATATAAATATTGCTTTTCAACCTATTTTTTCATTTTTCCTTTTAATCTATGCTTAACAGTGAACTGTGGATTTCTTCTAATGTAAGTACAGACAGGCTCACTTATTATACTTAATGACTAGGTACTGTAGCACTTTTTGGCATGTCATAATTTATTTGTGCCATCTACATCGTTTCTTTGCACCTCTGCCAGGCCCATTTGCCTGTTCTTTTGCGAGCATTGTTCATTAGAACGCCAGTGTCACCTGATTTGCGTTTTAGTTGCCGCCGTACCTTTCTCTACGCTGAATCTTTTCTTTGGAAATGGGAACACTTTCCTTTATTGCTGTTCGCTGTGCTACAGAAGTGTGTCTTCCTCCCCTGATATACTTGTTTCTGCCCCTGCTTTGTTGAATGTCCAAGGAGAGCTCTCTGACCACTTGGTGGGGGCCGAGGACCATTTGTTCCCTGTTCTTGTTGTCTGAACAAGGAAATACAGAAGACACACAGAGGAGGTAGGCAGGATGTAGACTTACTGCAAGTGGAAAAGATGCTCACAGAGACTGACAGGACCACAGGGACTGTTTCTGCGATTCTGGGGCTTATTTTCTTCTTCACTTAGATAATGTGTGGGCACTGTTGTCCTATCAAAACCTGTCTAGCTTCTCTTAGTTCACTAGAAAGAAAGCTTGTGCCAATACGGGTTATAGAATTTTTTTTATGCCTATATCTCATATGGAGTAACTGCTTCAAAGAAATCAACACACACTGTTTAAACCATTGTTATTCTCTTATATTATTATGAAATTTTATCTTTCTTTCATAAAATAAACAAAATAAAAAAAAATGACCCCCCCCAAAAAAAAAAAATCTTACGTGGACTGGTGCCAGATTTAAATTGTCTTAGGAAAGGTCATCTGGCTTCCAACCAGGTGGAAATAAAGAACTACGCAAAGTGGTCTCTGATGGATTCTGCAGACAGTGCCCAGGGCCTGTGCAGTCATCCTGGCTTCTGTGTTCTGTACATGTGCCGTGGTCTCTGTAACTTGTCAGATTCTGTGCAGGTGTTTGTCCTGGCCCCACCTGACTGTAGTGTGACAAGTGTCTTAGATCTAGTCCACAAAATTTTGACAGAAAATTTTGCATAGATTAACTTTGCACGATATGTTCTATTTAGTGATTGCTAGCATGCAATCAGATAAAACTGCTGTTCAAATGAACAGTGGTCACAAAAATACAAATATTGATTTCAGCAAAAGAGTCGTGGTTATCTAACTCCAGTTCTTTAATTTTTAACATAACTACCATTACCAAAATCATGACTTTTAATACAGAAAAGTGAATTTTAAAAAGTGCTTCAGTCCTTCCAAATTTTATCAGAAATTATAAATATATGGCAAGTGTCTTAGAAATTGGAAGCCTATCCAAATTGCTATGAGAAGGAAATTTTGAAGTGTATTCCCACACACACCTTGAATCTCAAACTTGTTAAATACATAGTAATTTTGCAGGCATATTTGAAATAGAAAGCAGGCAAGGAATACAACTAATAAAAAATAAGGCTCACCAGATAGCTCAGCAGACTAAAGTGCCTGCTAGGCAGAGCACAGTGGCCGGGGCTCAATCCCTGATGTGTTGCGCCAGCCCTGCCCCCAAGGTGCACTGAGATGGCAAACTGGGTGTGGCAGCACACGCCTGTAATACCACCTTTTGGGAGGCTGAAAACAGGAGGATCACTACAAGTCTGATCTAGGTAGTGAGACGCTATACAAAAAAAAAAAAAAAAAAAAAAAGAGCAAAGAAAAAGAACTCTCACTGTATAAATTCTGTCCAGTTCAAAATTATACATGACAGTTAGGATTCTTATGCAGCTATTTTGTATTAGTTCATCGAGAATAAAAGTATAATATTGCTTAGACAAAATATCAGGTGTTCATCTTATCCTCTGAATAACTACTATGAAGACAACAATATGCATGGTATTAACTATTGTAACCATCCTATTAGCTTGTTTTGAAACTGTTTCATTGCTATTTTATTTTTTTCTCATTAAATTGGCTAAAAAATTTTTAAAAATGAACTTTAAGTTTTAAGACATAAATAAAAAGAAACTAAAAAGAATATACTCATAGAATTAGAAAGAATGAAGATAGAGCTGGCCAAATAGCTCAGTGGATTAAAGCACCTGCAAGCAGGCCTAGGGGCTGTGAGTTTGACTCCCAGGCCTGCTGTGTTGCCCCACCCCCAGGTCGTGCTGAGGCAGAGATTGAGACTGGGCGTGGTGGTACTCATCTGTAATCCCAACTCTTGGGAGGCTGTAAACAGACTGATCATTATGAGCCCAATGTAGTAGTAACACTCTGAACTCCCTTCCCTTAAAAAAAAAAATCAAGGTGACCAACTCTTGACTGATGGTGACAGAGAGATGAGGGACATATGATCAGAGGATATAACGCTATAGACAAAAGAAGTAAACTCAAGAGATCTGCTACATGACAAGGTAACTATGTTCAACAATGTTCTTGATTAATGACAAAATCACACACATAAGAACTTTGCAGGTGATTGGCTGACATTTCATGTTTTCTAATATATTTAAATAAAAATAGCATTTATGCATATTTTAAACTTTATCATTTATAATGAGAATGGATAGTTTGTTAGAAGTAGAGAGCTCTTACTTTTTTCCAAATGCTTTTTTCTAGTTTCATTAATTCAAACATTCAGAAATGCAAGAAAATAAACAGTAAGTGTCCTTGAGAGAATAACAATATAATAATGTTGTTCGTAAAATTTGTGTATGTTGTGACCAAATTAGTTTAGACTAACTAGAATCACACAATATAGTATTTCTGCTTTAGGGTTATATATATATATATATATATATATATATATATATATATATATACATATATATATGGTTATATATATATATATATATTCTTATTGTGTGCTTTATTTCCAGTTTTATTATGTATTCGAGCACATTTCTGCACATCAAAACTTTCATGAGGTGAAATTCTAACAGAAGCAGCATTTGATGTGAGAATTTTGCTTCATTTCTCAATTGCATTGTTAAAGAATGATTATTTCTAGATACAATTTTGAAGAAAATAAATGATTTTGCTAAAAAAAAAAAAAAAAAAAACCCTGACAAAATTGCGCCAAGTTAGGTGAATAAAAATGACCTTAAAGCACAGAATGTCTTAGAAAAGCATGTGCTTGAATTTAGAGTTGGAAGAGACATTTAGATTTGAAGGAAACACAAATAGCTGCTGAATGCAGTTATTTATTCATGTCTCTGCTTCGCTGTACTTGCCGTAGCCCTGAAGGATACCATTTGCTTACTCTCATTTTTCTGCTATTTATATTCTCTTCTGGAAAATATTTTCATTCAGATGTTGGATTTGGTGGGTGTGGCTTCCAAACCCCCTCAGTATTTGAAATTAGGACAGATGTCCCTGCATGAGAAGGAGAGGGCTAGAGGCAAACCGCTCAGGTCCCCTTCTGTCCCTCTTCCCAGGCAGAAGCTTCCTTTCTCTTAATAAATCTATTCTGCTCATAACCTCTGTTAAAAGAGAGAGAGAGAGAGAGAGAGAGAGAGAGAGAGAGAGAGACAGAGAGACAGAGAGACAGAGACAGAGAGACAGAGAGAGAGAGAGACAGAGAGAGAGACAGAGAGACAGAGAGAGAGAGAGAGAGAGAGAGAGAATGAGAGGGCTCTGCTGAAATAAACAGGAGAAAACAGTAAAACAGAAGAAAAGAGCTTGTTACTTTCTCCCTAAGAAATAAAACAGTGAATACCTCACTTCTAGCATGTCATTCAACCAAGAGGATCCATTCTTCCCCGTGCAACTGCTGCCGCAGCTACTACAGACTAGTAGACTTTGAAGACTCTATTAGGTCTTTTGTGTAGGTTTGACTTAGCCAGGTTATATAGAAAGAGACACTCACATACAACCCCCGTCCCCACACACGCCGACCAGATACTGCCCATCTACTTCCTGCTGTGCCCTGAGGTCACTCTTCAAAAATCAGCCAGAGTCAAGCTGTGCTCAAGTAAACACAGCGCCTCTTGAAAGAAGACTAGGTTGTGTTGAACCTAGCTGTACAGCCAGGGCATCAAACGTTTGTATCATCCTCCTGTAGGGAACGTACTCGGTGTAAATGTGAGTGAATGTTGCTCTTCCAGTCAAAACTACTTCTGTCTTCAGTCTTAAAATCAAACTTAGGCAAAAAGTATGGGGTGTGCTTTCTTCTCTGTGACGTGTTTCCTCAGTTTGCCTTCCAAGGAGGATGACCCTAGAATTAACAGGGGATGAGAGGCTTCACACACAAGGATGTGGCCTCAGTGTGTAGTTGTAAGAATGAAGACAGGACAGGGAACAAGTAGAGTGTAGAAAAATACTTATTCAAGTTACTTGTTATTGTTGCTGAGAAGGGCCTCTTGCGGTGTTGTCCAGATGGGTCTGAAGCTGTGTAACTTCCTCCTTTATTTAAATTAATTAATTAGCTAATTAATTAATTTAGGACAGGGTGCATAAGGTGTACAGGGTGTCACCAGGTAGATTGGACTCGCATCGATCCTCCTCTTTTCAGCCTCCCGAGTGCTGGGATACAGGCCTGCACCACCATGCCCAGTCTCAGTCGTGGTCTCAGCACACTCCAGGGAGGGGGCCAGCACCCTGGCTGCTGCACTCTGCCAAGGCAGGTGCTTTTTGTCCTCTGAGATGGCCTGCTGAGCTATCTGGCCGACCCCTTCCTTTAATAGTGGAGATTCCAGGTCTGTGACTGTCTCATCAAATCAGTTTGTCATTAAGTGAGAAATTGTATATAGTATGCAGATTACAATATTCAGGACAAAAAACGGCCAATGAAAACTCCCGCTAGATGACTACTTCATGTCTATAATGCTTACATGCAATACTGTAATGTATAACAGCATAAGAAACGAGAGTACAATGCTGTACAGCACAATGAGAAAAATGATCGCGCTACGTAAACAAGGTGCATTTACCAAAAGGAAGATATGGAAATAAACGAGTTGTACAGAACTGTGCAAAAAATAGGATGCAAATCTGAGTAGCAGACTGTAAGTGAGAACAATTGTTAAACAGTGAGGTTGTTAAACAAGGGATACCTTGTACTTCGTTCAAATAATCATCAGTCCTTAACTCCAGGAGTAGTTGGGAGATAGCTAAGAGAGCCTCACTTTGTCTAGTTCCTATCAAAACTCATTAGTTTTCATTCTTTCTCCTGGTTTACCACTCCTTGGTAAAAAATAGACAATGTCCAGGTGATACTGATTTGTAAACAGAGAGAATGGAATCCTGATCAATAAATATCAATAAACTGCTTTCATTACCCCCCCCTAGAAAAATTTGGCTTGGAAATATTAATAGGGAAAAGGAGAGTTTTGTTTTATTTGTCTATCTGAGCACTACACATACATACATGGTGGCTCCACTCCCTGAACACTTTTTTTTTCATTTTTGTTAGTGTTTTCATTCTTTAAAAATTTCAATTCATTTTAATGAGAAAAAAGATGAAATAGCAATGAAACAGTTTCACAACAAGTTAGTAAGATGGTTACAATAATTAATACCATGCATGTGGTTGTCTTCACAGTAATAATGCAGAGGATAAGATGCAGACCTGATATCTTGCATAAACAATATTAGTACAAACTTTTATTCTCAGTGAACTAAGACAAAGTTATACTAAGATAAATAAATACATATATTATTTGGATATATATCATTTTATATATATATTCAAAATGTGTTTCTTGGGATGGCTTCCGACTCGTCTTGGTAGAGGATGCTGTGGATGCTGCTTCCTCCTGAAGGAACGTCCTTCTGGGAGCCTTGCTTTGCTTCCTGTAGGCTGGCACAGGACGGTGGAGCAGCCGACACACAGAACTACCGTCTGCGCATGGCTGAAAACTATGGTGATGTTCTGGCATCCTGGGTACTTCACGTCCGTGAAGTAGGAGTTGGGGCTCTGCCCCAGGCCCTTCTTCTTGTGCTTTTTCTCCTCCTCCTCTGGAGAGGGGTGAAGGAGATCTTTTACAAGAGGCATGATCTCATGGGGAGGTAGTCACTGCCAGAAAGGCTTATATATATAATTTTTTCTTTTTAAAATTTCTGATACTAGAAGAAAATATCATACCATGTCTTGTAAGTAGATTGTAAGTCAGAGATACAGTATGTATCATAAAACAAAAAGTATAATTAAACAATACTCAGAAAATTAATTATCAATTAAAATTTAATTAAATATTTCAAATGAATATTCCAAAATTCAAATCATGAGTCCAGCTTAGAGGCCAGAATTTTTATATCATATGTACAACTCTATAATGAACTCAGAGTAATCACATATTATGTGAATACGTTAATATGTACAAAGATATCAACTAAGAAAATGTTCCCATGGTGGTAAAGAATTACAAAGACTAATACATAACATAAATACTGGAATGGCAAATATATGATCAGAATGTCTAATAGTTTGGGGATAGGAATAGCACTGAGAGTTCTACTATGTCGTGTATGTGGACAGTGTTCGTGATGCTTACTGGTGGCCAGGTGTCACTTGTGAGGCTAAGGTACTGCTATTTCCTTGATATTCATCCTGCAGATCCAGATGGAGTCATGACAGGGTGCAGGAGAAATCCATTTGTAAAATATACTTATGAACATATTTTGCTGCTGTCAAAAGAATAGTTGAAAGACTGCTTTTGTATACCTCTTTTTCTCCTATGTTTAATTATTTGTCCTATGTGGTGGGTCTCTTACATTCTCCCACATAGAGTTGTGGTTATTTTGTTCCCTCTCTTGAATACCTTTTACTAGTCTATGTAGGATTGAATCTGTCATCATAAAATTCTTCAGCTATTCTTTGTTCTGGAAGTATTTCACTTCACCATTCAACTTTAATGAGAGGTTGCAGGATATAGCAGTCTGGGCTGGAATTTGATTTCCTGCAAGACTTGAAGTACTTTGCTCCATGTTCTTCTTGACTTGATGGTTTGTAAAGAGAAATCTGTCATTATTCTAATGGGTTTTCCTTCAAATGTGATGTGTCCTTTCTCTAGTGGCTTTTAGTACACTGTTCCTGTGCTGAACTTCTGGGATTTTGATTATTTTATGTCTGGGTGTGGTTTTGAATGGGTTGATATTATTTGGAATTCTGTATGCCTCAGTTAATTGAATGTGAGATTGTGTCCCCATATTTGGGAAATTTTTTGCTATTACTCTGCCCATATTCTTTTTATACCATTTGTACAGACTCCTTCTTTCTCATTGATGCATACTAGTCTTAAGTTGTTCATGTTTGTCTCATCCTGCAGGTATTGAATTAATTTTTCCTGCATGCTAGTTGTTATTCAGAGATCTCTTCTTAACTCTTCACTAGATGCGATGGTTTCTTTAAGATCTTAAAGTCTATTTTTACTTTCACTGAAACAATTTTGACAGCTTGTGATTGAGGTTTTAAGTTTCTGTATAGCATTTTAAAACTGCTTCATGTATTCTATTACTTTCCTATATTGCTCATTCAAGGATTCTATCATTTTTCTATTCTCCATTTTTTATCAATGTCTTCTTTAGAAGCCCTTAGTTCTTCTTTTGTTAAGATACTATTTCTTTTTTTCCTTCAGAAACTATTTGTGATGTGATTTCCTCTGTGTCTTTCTGCTGTTTTTTCTTTACTTAAGATGCTATTATTTCAGAGATTTCAGGTGTGTGATTTCCAGTTTCTTCTATACTATTGTCTCCTGTATTTGTTCTGGGTCGGCTTGGGGTCTGAGAGTGCATTTTGCTCCTTCTCTTTGTCATTTTGTGTAGCCCTGCCTTCTGACTTTTGGTATAGAATTTTGGTAGGGTTCTTACCTTAGCACCAGGTCTGGATCTACCAAGTTCAAACTTGTCCAGGTGGGTGTGGCTTGGGTCTGGCTGCTGAACTCCACTTCTTCCTGCTGCTGCCCTTGGAGGTGAACCTGCTGTGCCACTCTGACAAGACGTTCTGCTCCCAGATCAGCTCATGGATCTCGTCTCTAGAATCTCTGCAGGGAGTTCTGCCACAGGGTTCCACACCAGGCCTGTCTGTTGGATGAAGTTCCATGCTCATGCCAGGCTTTGTTGCTGGGTCTAATCTCCCTGAACACTTTCTTAACCTAACTAGGACCAGACCTCTAATCCTGATGCTCCAAAACACTTCAGGCCTTTAAAGTTTCCTAGTGAAGCCTGGTGATTATCAATTAAGTCCACACCTTGCTGGGTGAGAGTACAGTGAAACGCTCTTTGAGAGTTTCAAGCAGGTTAAAAAAAATTGATATGGAAAGAAAAGACTTCAGTACAGAGCAAAGACCGTGAGCCACAGGGTTTGCCACCTGCTGTTGCAGTCACCCCTGGGAGTGGCTGGCAGGAAATGACTGACTTTGTCAGCAGGTTTTAGCCTTGAAATGAGATTAAAAATGAGTTCTTCCTCGATTGTGGTAAGTGAGGAAGTCTTGGGGCTGGACCTGTGACCAAGCCATGACTGGCACAGCATGCAAGACTCAGACTCCCCCCTTGTCTTCCAGATCACTACATGCAGGTGCTGGTCTGTCAGCACGAGTGTGTGAGGGAACTCGCCACGCGCCCCGGCCGCCTCTCTCCCTTCGAGAATTTTCTTCCTCTTCATTATGACTACCTGCAGTTCGCCTACTACCGAGGTAAAGTGTGGATCATCTCTGAAGACCCTTGAAGGTTGTTTGCCATGACTGTGGCCCTCATAGTTTCCTCACCTGGGTCTCTGCTTCCTTTCCCTGTTAACCTTTCCAAGTGATGGGGCAGCATACCTGACCGTTGCCATTTACAGGACAAAAGGTTTATCTGGGCGCCTGGCTTTGCTCTGCAGTAGGCTGGCGCCAGGGCAAGGGCATCAGAGCAGACAGGTGTAGTAGAACACAACTGCATGGGCACTGACGGGACAGGGGCCTGGTGCTGTCCCCAGAGCCCTGCAGGGACTTCCCTGATCCATGCATCATCTTGTCACTCAGTCAGCTGGACAGCCACCGTGTAGGGTCTCAGCCATCACAGCTGTCGGAGGCTGTGGGCCCCTCCCTCACCTGACATCCCTGCAGCTCAGATCAGCAGAGCAGAGGGTGACGTCACAGAGAGACCAAAAGCCAAACTTCCTAGCAACATAAGTTCCCAAAAAATGATACTACACTGGCATTTTTCAATTTTTACACTTTGTTTTAATAGAGATCCAGCGACGTAGAATAAAGACCACAACTATTATAAAATCGTCCCTCTCTTCCCTGTTTCTGTAACCCAACCAATATCCTAGCATTCAGCCCAGCCTCTTACTTGTTGCAAAATTTATCAGCATACGGAGATTTTCCCCACCCGTTGTTTTTCATATCTGCACATTATTTTACCATAATTTATGTCAAATTTCCCTTTGTTTACAAGGAGTTGTTCAGTCATTCATAATCTTTTGCTCATGAAGACATCACATTAACTTTCCAGTGGATAACATTTCCCACATATCATCTCAAATCTCTACATAATTACCCATAGGATGAACATCTGGAAATACTATTGCTGCATCAAAAAATTGATTGATCTGTAGTTTTGATAGACATTGTCAAATTTTACTCCACATAGATTATATTTACTATTGTTCATGAGCAGAGTATATTAATCAAATTTTAATATAGTTACCAATGCATTAGTGAAAGTTGGTAGGTCAGAATAGTTTCATTTTACTAAGAGATATTGAACATCTTTTTCTTTCTTATGTTTAAAACAATAGAATTTGGGATGCTAAAAATTGGTCTTTGACATCATGTTGTCTTTTTCTTTTTTCTTTCTTTCTTTCTTTCTTTCTTTCTTTCTTTCTTTCTTTTTGTAGTAGGAATTGAACTCAGGACCTGTGCTTGCCAGACAGGTACTGTGTGTCAACAAGCAGTATCCCTGGCTGATATCTTTATTTGATAGAGCAGTGACTAAGGCCACTTGGCTTTCTGGCAGGTCACAATTCCCAGGTCATTGCTCCTTCCATTGTCTCTCCCTAATTCCAGTATTGGTGTCCTGCATAGGATTCAGTATTAAAGTTTTTAGGAGTAGGTGAAGTATTAAAGGCATTAGGAGTTGGTGACAAAGTACTAAGGTATTTCTCTTTGATCATAACAAAGAGAGGAAATAAGAAGCCAACAACTGAAGGCCACTTTGGAAAGTCCCCTGCCTTTGCAGAAACAAAGAGTTCTTCATGGGCTTGGTGCTGATGGCAAATAATAAATCTTGTGCTTATCAGGAAGAGGGAATGCAAAGGAGCTCAGAGAGTCGCCTGAGTATTGTCATTCTTATTGAAAACCAGAGTCAGTTTTGAGCATATGCATCTGGATAGAACTTCACTCCATACAAAGGCAGGCTGTGACCTGTGTGAAAACATGACATGCAGACTTTCAAACTAAATATTCCTTTGTAATAGGTAAATATGTCCCACAGAGAGTTTGCAGTTGAAACACGTTTGAGGGCTGGCAAGATGGTTCAGTGGCCTAAAGTGCCTGTTTAGGAAAGCTTAGGCAACTGCAGGCACTGTGGTTTGATCGTTGGCACTACATGCTGTGCCAGCACCACCCTCAGGGCAGGCTGAGTCAGCCATAATAATAATAAAAAAGAAACATGTTTGTTTGGTTGATTTGTTTATTTATTTGTTGTTGTTGTTGTTGTTATTATTATTTTATTTGGCTACCTCAGCCTACCCTGAATGTGGGGCTGGCATGGCGCGTGGTGCTAGGGATTGAACAGCGGTCCTGTGCACTTGTCTAAGCTTGTCTAAGCAGGTGCTTTAGACCACTGAGCTATCTTGCCGGCCCCTGATTGGTCCCTGTCGTAGGCAAATGTTGTTGAGGTTGATGCCATGCTAGTGACAGGTTTCAGAAGATCCTCCAATGTATTCCAAAGTATTTCCAATTGGCTACAAGCTCAACAGTAATGAAAAATGCCATTTTGAAATCACTTCTACTGCCTAGGCATCATGGAAATAATCGTGCTTCTTTGATGTAGAAGGTCATCCTCACAGTGTGTAATTAACCTACATCAGGTCAAAACTCAAAATTAATTCCCATTGTTCTGTGTATTTGTGTTAGATAAGTTTTCCACAAAAAATTAAGCTGAAGACTTTAATAATGTATACAAAACATGTAGCACCAAAGGAGATCAAAAATGATCTCTTTTCATATTTCAAATCATTTCATGCCTTTATCAATGTTTCTGTTTGCTCCGCTCAGCTGCTATTTATTTATTTATTTTATTTTATTTTTTTTTTAATTTTTTTTTTTTTTGGATTTTTTGAGACAGGGTCTCACTGTGCAGTTGAGGCTGGCCTTGAGCTCACTTTTGTAGCCCAGACTGGTCTCGAACTCGCACCAATCCTCCTGCCTCAGCCTCCCAAGTGCTGGGATTACAGGCATGCGCCACCACACCCAGCTTTGTTAATTTTTTTTTTTTATTATTACTTTTATTCCTGTTTCAGAACCTTTGTTTGTTTATTCACTCATTTCCATGGCCGGCTCAGCCCGCCCCGAGGGCAGGGCTGGCGCAGCATGTGGTGCCCGGGATCAAACCGCGGTCCCTGAAGCCACCCAAGCGTCTCCAAGCAGGCGCTTTACACCTCTGAGCCATTCCGCCGGGCTCAGCTGCTATTTAGATTCTCTTTCATCAGGGCAACAGAAACAGCTCAGTGGACTAAGCACCTGCTTAGGCAAGAACAGGGACTGATGTTCTGATCCCTAGCACCCCATGCTGCACCAGCCCCACAGCCAGATGCCCAGAGCCTGCCACCAAATCTGGGTGTGGTGGTGCACTAGGGTGGCAGAAAACAGGAGGATCACTGTTATGGTTTATGTCTAGTTCTCCTCCCAAAGCCTCATGTAATCATGTAGCGGGGACTTAGGGAGTTTAAGAAGACTTGACTCATGATCCACTGGGATTATGTGTTTTAGTACTGATGGGATTACAGATCTGAGGACTTCTGGGATTATGGGTGTGGCCTAAGGCAGATAGGCTAAGACAGAGAGCCTGAATGTAATATAAAGAAAAACAGAGAGACAGACTCTGGCTGTTGCTCTCTGCTGTCCTGGTTGGTCGGTTGCCTCTGTCATCATTTTGTTGCTGTTCCACCACCATGAACTGCTGCTCTCTGCCACGTGCCCCTCAGCCATGGAGCTGGCCGAATATGGACTGAAATCTCCAGTAACTGTGAGCTAAATAAACCTTTCCTTCCTTCATTTTGAGTGTCAGGTATCTGACCCAGCAATGGGTAAAAAGTAGAGTCCCAGCTGCATAGTGATACTCTGTACCAAATGTATAGAAAATAAAACCAATGGAACAACATATTCTCTTTCATGGATGGGTAACAGTGACATCGCTAGACATACTGATGCCTCTCTGTCAGGGGTCTCTGAGCAGACAACTCTGCTGACCGTGTCATGCCCCTTCTTGGCCTTTCAGTGGGTGAATATGTAAAAGCCCTGGAGTGTGCCAAAGCCTATGTGCTGTTCCATACCGATGACAATGACATGCTGGACAATGTAGATTACTATGAAAGTCTATTGGAGGACAGCATGGACCCGGCATCCATTGAGCCTAGGGAGGTAAGCCCCGTGTTCTGTGAAGAAACACGGCATCTTGCTATCTACTTTTGGGAGAAGGAACGGACTCATAACATTGCCCTTATAGATACCTGTCAACTTAGGAAAGACTCGAGAACTTAATTCTTGCAACACTTGCTGATCAAAAGCACATTTGTTTTTCATATAAGCTAGATGTGAAAAATATGCTTACGTGAGGATATGGTTCTGCAGTTCAAAATGCTTCTATTAGCTCATTTGTAATTACCAAATGAAAAATACTATTACTTGACCATTTGTCATATTGTTGTCACCTAGAGCAGGTCTTTGATTAAGTTATGACAGAGATGAAAGCTTAGGCATTCTGCATGAATTTATAGGAAAAACCTATATTTGGAAAGTTAAAAGAAAATATGGGAAATTTTAGGGGGCTGAGGAGACAGCTCAGTAGAATAAGTGCTTGCCTGGTAAGTTCAAGGGCCTGAGTTCAATCCCAGGTTCCACAAAAAAAGAAAAAAACAAACAAACAAACAAACAAACAAAAAAAAAAAATATATATATATATATATATTATGGACTAAAGATCTGACATAAGTCAAGGTCCCTCTAAGGAAAGCCAAAGGAAATATGGGAAGAAATTTCCCTTCGAGGAGATTAAGGGGGCACAGTCTAAGGGTTAGAATGACCCAACAGAAAATGGGGACCAGGTGAAAGGTGGCTTTGCAGGCACCAAGCTTATACTACTTATAGTTTTCAATTCAGAATTAGCAGGTAGTCTTTCTAACCCTAACACTAAACCTACGCTAATGCTAACCAAATCCCTATCAGTAACCGAACCCTACCCATAGCCAAACCCTAAACACTAACCCTACCCCAAACACTATCCTACCCTCCCCTAACATCACAACTACTCCTGCCTTTTTGTTGTTGTTGTTGCTTTTTTTTTTTTTTTTTTTTTTTTTTTTTTTTTTTTTTTTTTTTTTTTTTTTTTTTTTTTTTGTGGTAGCAGAGATTGAACAAAAGACCCTGTGCTTACCAGGCAGGCGCTTATTCTGCTGAGCTATCTTCTGGGCCCCCCAAAACTACCCTTAACCCTAACACAGACTCTACTCCCACCTCTACCCCTAACAATGAATTGAACCTACACCAAACCGTAACGCTAAGCATATCCATGATGTAACTCCAACCCTGACCATAACGCTATCCCTAACCCTACACCAAATCCCAAGCTTAAACCTATCCCTACTGCTAACGCTAACCTTAACGCAGTCCTAACCATAACAGTGACCATAACCCTACCCCTACCACTGACCCTACTTTTTTTTTTTTTGTCTTTTTGAGACAGGGTCTCACTATGCAGTTCAGGCTGGCCTTGAGCTAACTTTTGTAGCTCACGTTGGCTCAGGTTGGTCTCGAACTCACACTGATCCTCCTGCCTCAGCCTCCCGAGTGCTGGGATTACAGGCATGCGCCACCACGCCCGGCTTACCGACCCTACTTCTAACCCTGCCCCTAACCCTACTCCTAACCTTAACCCTAACCCAATCCTACCCCTACCCCTATCTCTAGTCCTAACCCTAACCCTACCCCTAGCCAAGGCCACCTCAAAAGAAAGCACACATTGTGCTTTTAATGACTAACAGGTTAGGAGCCCAGGAGTGACTTCTCACTGTGTTAATATTTCTTACATGTGATGTAATGCAAGTATTTTCTTCTTTTTCTCTCCCTAGGATGCAGCAATGTTTGTGAAACGCCATGAACTTGAAGCTGAGCTGATCAAGTCAGCTGCAGAGGGTCTGGGATTTTCCTACACTGAACCAGTAAGTTAAAAATAGAAAAATGAAATGTTTCCTAAAAGACTTTCTCAGTGGAGTTATTTATGGTTTAACCCCCTCTCCCATTTGTTGAGAGTCTCACTGTCCAGCTTACAAAAAAACAGAGTCTCAATTAAAATGTGAGGAAGAAATGTCTTCATTCAGAAGATGACCTTGAAAAGTGTAGTGGATGCCCGTGCCATCGAAACCTGAAGTCAGAGCTAGCATTCCTGGTTGAAGTCGTTTGAATACAGTTCATTTTCCTCTGAATTAGTTTGTTTTCTGTAATTTTGCATGAACACTTGGTACTTCCTGGCATGCTTGTTTGTTGTTTAAAAATTAAGGAGACTTCAAAAGGAACACAACAGTCACTGCAGAGTTAGTGCCATCTATGGGCATATTTAAAAACATAAGTCATTTCTATATTTGTGCAGCTTTTAAAATTATCTCTAGCTGTATTGATACAATTGATGTACAGGAACATTTTCTGCTCCGGAATATTTGAATTATTTCTGATTTTTTTAAACCATACTTAATAGACCATGTACTTTTCTCTCTTTCTGTGAGACAGTAACCTTCGACTCAACCCCAGTAGAATTTCTCTGCTGTCCAGTGATCACAAGTTTTCACATTGTCAGGCCTAAGTTGCTTCTCCACGGACACACTCTTGATCCCTGCACTGTTCCCAGTGTTGCATGAAAGTTCCAGTTTCCAGCAACTTCTTGTCAGCAAAAAGAATGCATTGAAAGCTCACTTGTATTCTACTTGCACTCCTTCCTTCCATTCCTTTCCTCTCGCTTTTTTCTTTCTCTTTTCCCTTCCCCCTTTTCTCTTTCCTCTTTTCCCTCTTTTGTTTTCCTTCTGCTATAACTGGAGCATGAGATCGACACCTGCACACAGAACTACACCTCTAGGTCTCTTTTATTTTATTTTTTTCTCATTTAAGTCATCCTAGTGCACCGCAAATAATATTTGTATTCAAGTGACATAGACTTTTATCTTCATTCTGTAATTTGATAGCACTGTCATCATTAGAAATTCATTTCATCCCTCAAAAACACCAGTTAAATTATGCGTATCGTGGAAAAAATTAGCTAAGCCATTGAGAAATAAGGAGTAGAAGAAAGAACATGAGGAATACCACACCTGCTGTAGCAGGTGACATAAATATTAACCTCTTCCTCTCTGCAGTCTTATTTCATCATATATGAAGAATTAGCACCAGTACTTTACAAGTTCAAATGATTGTTTTTTTCTAACCATAACCAGCAGCATCTGGTTTTTATTATTTTATTATTTTAATAAGAAATAACAATGTGACAGTTTCAAAACACATTAGTAGTACATTCCTAATAATTGATAGAATGCATATTGTTGTCCTCCTAATAGTTATACAGAGCACAGCGTGTAGACATGACAATTTTTCTGGTCATTATTAGTACAGAAAATTTCTTCTTGTTGAACTAAGAGAAAGTATGCATAATCCAATGTTCCATAATCGCAGTGGGATACTGGCAAAACTTGCAATGTTGGAAGCTGTTGATTTAAGCCTTTTAAAGATCAGCATACTAGTCATTAAGTTGCCCAGGCTGAGCTTGAACTTTTAGTGTGCCTATGTGAGCCTCCCATAGCGCTGGGGTCAGAGGTGCGCACCGCAACCCTCAGCCTTTTCTGAATTATGTAGGTATGGACTTTACTCATGTACCTGCTGGTTAATGACATGCTGTCATCTATCTGCCTGCCTGCCTGCCTATCTGCCTGTCTGTCTTTCTCTCTGTCTGCCTGTCTGTCTATTCATACATGAAAGCATTCTTTATAGTATTTTATCGTTTTTCTTAGGTATGTGATGCATTGATTGGCACAGTTTAAAGATTTGATTAATTTAAGGCTACATTTCTCATGTAACACTTCTATTGTGTTTGTTTTTATTATTTGAAAAAATGTAGGTATCTCAAGAGACCACAGAACATGGCATTTAGTCACTTAAACATCTTACATAAATAATCAAGCTGATCTTATTTTCTTTCCTAGTTTTTTTTTTTTTTTTTTTTCCCACAAAACCGTGGACTGAGCGATGTGTAAAGCATCTCTGCATAACCATTGTTCAGGTCCCTTTCTGGGAGTAAAGGATGGATGCCCATGCTAATTACGTACTGGTTTTGCCTCACTTTGCCTTTGCCAAAATTGTTTTCTGCTTGCCCTTCTTTTCATGAAGTTTTAAAGTAAAACATATGGAGTATTTTGGGTTAAGACTGAACCTGCCTAATATGTTAGCTCTCTGAAATGTTTTATTTATTTACCTTTTTTCTTTCTAACAAAATAGATCTATTAGGGGAAAGAAAGTTCCTGTCCCAGCGATGAATAGATGATGGGTACTGAGCGAGTTGTTCCCCTTTGAAATGTTTTAATTGTACTTTTTAAAAATATTTATTTATTTATTTATTTATTTTTTTTATGTATTTTTTGTGGAACTGGGGATTGAACTCAGGCCCTTGCACTTGCCAGGCAAGCACTTATTCTACTGAGCTATCTCCCTAGCCCCTTTAATTGTACTTTTATCTATTTCTGTAAATGATGTTATAGCAACCAAACTACAGATACTTTCTTAATTTAATACAGAATTATTGGATCCAGTACGGGGGACGACAAGATGAGAATCGGTGAGTTTTCCATTCAGATTTTTTTGTATCTTTTTCAATGGAAATAAGTACAGAACACATTATGGGACAATTAGCTCTATGACACTGTCAAAAAAACAATATAACTCACAAATTCGAGCTGAAAATTACGAGATCTGTGTCATGGTCCTAGCTATGCCAGTCACATTTGTGTGACCTTAATGATTATCTTTTTCTCAGTCTTACAATGCCTCCTAAAATAAAGGAGTTGAATCCTATTGGTTCTGAAACTGTAATATCGTGTGATTCAAAATAAGAGAGCTGTGTCCCTTTTTTTTGACTAATTAGTAGAAAAGAACAAAGCGAATTCCTTATGATGGTGAATTCCTATCGCTATATTTACTTGAAAGTAAGAAATTCAGAAAGTTTCCATGCAAGGTAAATATAAAATGCTACTACCTCACAAGTGAGGATTCATATTGTTAAAATAATTAAAGTAAATGTACTATGTGAATAACTCAAATTCAGAGTATGCTTCAGTGACCTGGTCCTGTTTAATTATTTTCAAACTGGGAAATAAGCAGGGCCAAGGAAAAGAGACTTAGATCTTCCTAAAGAAGGACTGGAAAATTGAGTTCTTAGTCAGATTCACCAGGTGTATGATGAGTTTTGAAGATGTTAACTCTGGAGTGTTGGTAGATGATTGAAAGAGAATGCAGAGTGGCTATGCATGGTTGACCTTTCCAATCTACACACTGAAAGCACAGCCTACTGTGCCTTGTGCACTGGGAATGTTCATCACCAACCTATCCTTCTCAGAATAGCCAAGAACTATAAAATTAGGGCACACTTAGTGTCAAACCAATAATTATTCAGTGACTCGTCCATGCTCCAGGCATGGTCTGAGTGAACATTATGAAAATGAACTTAGCCACCTTTTTTTCCTTAGCATGAAAGTATAATCTCTACGGACAAGGTTAGGCGCCTGTGCCATCGGCTGTCACGGTTGGGAGAAAAGTATTTAGAACGAGGTGGAGCATGGTTGCTGAGAACTCAGACAATTTCTCAGAGGCAGGGGCATCTGATTTTTCAGTTAGATTGTCAGATGGGCTCATGCCCAGTATGCACAAATACACACAAGAGAGCCGTGGGCTGCCCGGGTGTGGCGTGTTTGCCTTCAGCTAGCTGCAGTTTCACTTTATGAATGGACAGGGTCCCTTCGGGCGTGAATGTGGAAGAGTCCGAAGTTTATGGATTGTCGGTCGGAAAAAAATCAACATCCAAGGCAGATCGAGATCTAATGGAGGGTAAGTTCTTGTACACTTCTTCCCTGGAAGGAAGGGAGGGTGGGCTGAGACAGAACCCAGCTCTTCCGGAAAACAAAGAGGAAGGTTCATTTAGGATGGTTTATCGGTCTGATTTGGAATTCGCTGATCCCCTGTGATCCCAGTTCTCTCTCTCCTCTGTGTCCCACAGGAACAGGGAATTAGGCAGGGACCATGTGGTCATCCTATCCTGAGTCAAGTTACGGAGGCTCAGCAGGGTCACAAAAGTTAACAGTCTCATATAGTCAGTGAGGATGAGGTAACATGGGAACACAGCAACTCAGAGAAACAAAGAGGAGAGACGGGTCACATGAGCTTTACGTGGATCTACCAAGACATTTAAAGAATATGCACCTGAGAAATGCTCTGAGGAAAAGTGGATTCTAGTTTTAATTTGTTTTTCTGATGCCAGAAATTAAACCCAAGACATAATACATTCTGGTCCGCAGGCCCTACCACTAAGTTACAAATTAGACGGATTGCATTGACCGTGGCATGAAGGGAGCCAGTGTTGATGATAAAACAGACACAGCAAAGGTACAGAAATGAAAACAGCAGGACGTTATGCGCCCAGCCATATAAGAGCATGGTGAAGTCACCAATGGAGTGGTGCCAAAAGCATTTTAAAAATAGCGCCATCTATTATTACAATAATCTCTTAGAAATATTAATAGCACTGATGATTCTTGATAATTGTTTCTATATCTTTTATAAGCTTTCAGGCAAATTGACATACAATTCATTTTAATGTCAGTAGCCTGGCCTTTATAGTAAAGGGGATAGGTGTTGGGCAGGTGTTTGAACCAGGCTTTAATTCCCATTTTCTTTGCCACCTGTGCATGGAATATTAACATGTCTTTCCTCAAAATGTAGCTTCTGTAGGTTAATTACTGCCATCTGCTGAGGTTATGGTTTATATACTGATGATGTCCATCCCCAGAGCCTCTCGGGGTCAGAGGCAGCAACTTGAGGGGTGTGACCAGATTATGGGTTGCACAGATGATGTTCTTGTAGAATATTGAGTCTGTTGAAAGGAAGAGATAGGCGTGGGTGTAGCCTGTCAGACTGTGTCTTTCCCAGACCTTCCCTCAGGCTCCACGCTTCCTTGCCGCCATGCCTGGAACGGCTCTCATCCACGAGGCCCCTCTGTCATGCTGTCCTGCATTGTGGCCAGCCCCTTATGGACTAAAACATGAACCCTAATAAAGCTGTCCTAATCCAAGCTGCCAGTGTTGGATAATATGTCTCAGCCACAAGCAAGTAACTACGACACTGGGCATCTGTGGAAGACTGGTTCTAGGACTCCGCTACTTCCTGGTGTGCCAAAATCCAAAGATGTATAAGTCCCTTCTATGTAATGGGTTAGTGCGTAACCGATTTATAGCCTCATGTATACTGCAACATCTATAAATTACTTATGATACTTGAGACAATGCAAGTACTAGCCAAAGAGCTGTCCTATTTCACCATTTAAGGAATAATGACAGAAATGCCTATGAGATATTTGGCCAATACTCAGTGTTTTCAACTAATTTCCATAAATGGTTGGTTGAATTTATTGCAGTAGAGTCACTGATAGATACAGATGGTCAACTTTAATGCAGCCTATGAGAAGGTTTTCACAAACCTGCACTGAAAACTACAGCATTCGTTTAGGGCATTCCTGGAGCCGATGGGAAAACTTCTGGGTCTCTAGAATGTGGACATTCCTCAGCCATTTCTGTCTGTGGCTTCCAAGCCCATTTGAGCAATAAACAGGATAACATGCCCATCTCATCTGACCCGGACCTCAGCTTTTCACCACGTACACCAAGCTGTTTTATAACACCTGGGGAGTTCACGGCCAGCCAGAGTGCATGCCCACTTTCCAGCTGAGGAGTCACCCAGGAAGAACATGCCAGCAGCTCAGCGCTTGGCCATAAGTCCCGGGGACACTCCAGGACACGTGTCACGTTCCAAATCCTTTCTGATTTCCAGGGAAACTGATAGCAAGCCATTGATGGAAATGGTTGGAAGGAGAGTAGAACAGAGGACAGTGTGCCATGGTTTTAAGGCGTGATCAAAGCGCATCCTTTCTGCAGTTTTCTTGGTTGCATTGGCCATTGGGTTGTCTGAGAGCCTCCTCCTAGACTGCAGGAAAGAGATTTATAAGCAGTTTGATATGCATAACCAGACCTATGGTTTTGCTGTAGTGATGGTAGCTTTGTTCTGCTTTCTTTTGTTTTGCTTCATACTCCAAGTAGCTCTTCAAGGAGCACCCATTCAGTGCTATGGAATTGGACTAGAGTTTGGCCCTCCAGGCTAGGAGAGTGCAGATGCCGCTAGGCCCTGCAGATGGAGACCTCAGGTCCCTCAGGACTACCCCACCTCACACAGCAGTGTACTTCTGACAGGCCTTCCTGAGGGGCAACAAAATAGGGCTTCCATGATCCTCCTTGTAGTTGGTTCATGTGTAGAACACTTCACAGAACTCGGGGAAGAGCACTTACCAGTCTATTGTGAAGGACTTTAGAGAGGGCACAAGTGAGCAACCAGGCGGAGAGGTATGAGGGGTAAGATGTAGGGAACGCTGCCCGTGCATGGGGCCCCTGGGGAAAACGCCTTCCCAGCGTCGTCACTGTGAGCCCTGCAACCAAAACACTGAGCACCTTTGGCTGCTCGAGAGCTCAAGGGAGCTTGCTCCCAGCCTCACATGCTTTCCCAGAGGATTCTGGGCATGGACTCAAGCTTCCATCCCTTCAGGAGGGTCTTTCTGGGGACTTGTCCCATGATGAGTGCGACAGAGGCAACTCCTAACATCGGTCCAGCAGAAACTCAGGTGGGAACCAAGACTGACTACAAATAATAATTTTAAAAGTCTATCCTTCAAGTAATTGCAAGGGTTCCCAAGGCATTGAACTACGAATTAAGTCCAGTGACCAAATGTATTTTTAGGATACCCCAACTGGGAAAACTTTTTTAATCACTAGACATCTAAATATGATCTAAATGAAAAGCAGTGGCAGGGCTAGCAAGATAGCTCAGTGGTCTAAACACCTTCTTCGGCAAGCCTAGGAAAGCGGGTGGGGCCTGCTTGGGTTCAATCCCCTGCAGCACATGCCATGCCAGCCCTGTCTGCAGTGTGGGTTGAGCTAGTCACATGCGCACGTGCATGCGTGCACACACACACACATATGCACACAACCCAGTGGCAGATAAAGGTAAGGCTCCCAATCAGGAAACACCTTCACATCTTAGTCCATCTGAAAACAGATTGCAAAGAGAGAAGAAGCGAAGTCTGTGCCACACAATGTATTTCTCTTTTGTCTACCCCGAAGCGAGTGTCCTCTGTCGTCTTACCTGATAGTATTTATGAGCACTTGATGTGGACAGCTCCGGAATGTGACAAGGAGAGCCACTGGGGCCCAGTCCTGATGTCTAACTAAAGCAGATCTGCCACATTTTCATGCTTCCCCTCAACGGCTATTTTTCCAATAGCCATGCACAGCAATGACCTTAGAGTCCTTGTCCTACAAAGGACTCACCGCTGAGCTTGGAACCAGGGGGCTGAATCTCCAGGATTGTGTTGTTTTGTGTGCTGTGTTGTGCGGTGCGCAGATGGAAACCTGGAGTCTCCTTGATTGCTCCTTTTCTGTAAGTGAACGCTGACCCCTTTGTGAAACAGTGGTGAGAAAGCCTCCCAGAAGACCATGGGCACAGAAAGGCTTCTGGGCATGTGCACCACAACTCGGCCTTGTGTGACACTGCGGTGTTTGTGGGAACATGAGTCTTCTAGCCACCAACCACAGCAGTGAGTGTGAGGGAAAGCTTTCCTGGATGCTCACTCTTGGTTGCTACTGTACAGCAAGAGCCAGGCACATAGTTTATGAATGAGAGAATCTACGTGCTTACATCTCCACACACTGTGCTAAAGAATTGGCCAAAATCATCAGATCAGACCTCGGGAACCGCAGCCTATTGGAGCTGAGTTTTAAGCTAATGTTTTCTTTGGTCTGGTGTGCTGCTAGCCATCTGTGGCTGCCTTAGGAAGGACAATGCTTTCCCTCCTTTCTCTTTTTGACTAATGGTTGCGTAATTATTTTTGCCAAGTGTATGTGTGGGAAATTTCTGAAAGTAGCTCTCTGCTTGGTGTTAGCCATGATAATACACAGAAGAGAGGTTCCTCATGCAGACTCTCCTCTTGCTTTACCTGCTCACTGTGAGTTCTGGGTGTGGAGAGTGTTAAATATCCCAGCATCCCTCGCAAAGGTGCCTTCCATTATAAACTGAGTTGCTTTGGTCCAAATTAATACAATAGTCCAGGCAACATTAACTAATTTATTAGTAGTAATTGTAAAAATAACACATAGTTATTATACAGAACTTGATTAATAAGAATATTTCTAACTGGCTTAGTCTGGTAACTTTAAAACTATTTCTGGCCTGTCCTGTCCTGTCCTGTCCTGCCCTGCCCTGCCCTGCCCTGCCCTGCCCTGCCCTGCCCTGCCCTGCCCTGCCCTATCCTATCCTATCCTATCCTATCCTGTTCCATTCTGTTCTATTCTATTCTAGTGGAACCAGGGATTGAACTCAGGCCCTTGCACTTGCCAGGCAAGCACATATTCTACTAAGCTATCTCCCCAGCCCCAAAACTATTTTTTAAAAATAAGCCAATTATGTTTAAATAAATACACTGTCCAGGAAAAATGTCTGGCAAACTACAAATGGACCCAGTTTCCTAATACACACCCTACTTCTCTATCTCTACTTGAATTTTATTGTAGTAAGTGCTTTTCAGTGAAACTTCTGGTATCCTGTCTTTCCTGTTAAAGGAGGTTTTGTTTTTTGTTTTCTAAACATGAAGCAGTTATGTTTGCAAAGATCTCAGGGAAGGTCTACATTTGAGTCCTTATCAGCTGCATAGATTGCTGCAGCTTTTCCCAAGCTATGTTTTGTGCTAAGAGATTCTGGCCATGGGAGGAGGGTACTGTTTTCCTTGGCTTTATTCACGTGGGACAACCACTTGCTTCACTGAAGCTTGCAAGCCAGGAAGGCAACAGACGGAAGCCACCAGTGGGAGAGGAGCCACAGGTGTGAACAACAGAACTGCAGATGGGGTGTCCTGTCACCTTGACACTTTGGTGTAGAAGCCCGGTCCCTGTCACACCACACTGCCTCTGGGAAGTAGATTACCCAGGACATGACAACCAGGAGCCTGTGGCCAGTGAGAGGAATGCTGGAGTCTTCTTGCCTTAGAGGAAGGGAGGCTGGAGTGTGGGAAGAAGGAAGGGAAAGGAGAGGGGTGGGGGGAGGGGAGCAGGAGTGGAGGGGGGCGGGGGGAGGGGAGCAGGGGTGGAGGGGGCAGGGGTTGTGCTGAACTAAGACTGAGAACTGCTGCGTATGGCGCGGCTTCTTCGGAGGTTCATAAAGGCTCTGCATGTTTGCTAAATTTATTTAACCAAGTTATTTTCTAAAAATTTCAGCTCAATAGAATCTGAGAAAAAAATGTAAAATTATATACACTTTTTTCATCCAAAAATATAATCCTAGGGCCAGCCAGATGGCTCAGTGGATTAAAGTACCTGCTTAGGCAGACGCAATGGCCAAGGATTCAATCCCAGGCCTGCTGTGTCAGGCCCCTGCTCCCAGGGTTCACTGAGGCAGCGATTACGACTGCGTGTGGTGGCACGCACCTATATTCCCAGCGTGTGGAAAGCTGAAAACAGGAGGATCACTACAAGTTCAACCTGTGTAGTGAGAACCTGTAGACCCTGTACTGAATACATAGCAAATAAATAAATAAATAAATAAATAAATAAATAAATAAATACATAAATAATCCCGACACTGGATGGCTATGGATATGTATCTGAAACCCAAGAAATTCTGTACTTGGACATTTCAGTGACATTTTTTAAAATCAGTGGCATCAGTTAGTGATCAGAATGAACAACTTAGCCCCCATGCCCTCTCGGAGAACTCCTTGTACCCATAGGCTCTTGCCGGTCTTATCTTTCTTAGGAGTTTTGTAAGAAGCAAACCCCCCGCCACTGTTTTCTGCTCAGCTTTTGGTTCACACCATTTGTGCTCTGTTACTTATGAAGAGTTCTTTACTGCCGGGGGCTTTTTCTTCACTCTCATTGTAGAAGAAAGGAGCCTTGTCAGACCCAGAACTTGAAATTTCATAAAATAAAATGTGATCCCAAAGCATCACTCTGTGCAGAGAGGACACGAGGATGATGTTTCTAATGTTTCAGGCTCTCAACAGAGACAGCAGCCTACAGCAAACTCTCCATTGTAGAAAACGCAAGGAAAGATTTTATCCAGAAAGCAGAGAGAAATGCTTACTCTAAGTACATGTCCACTGCAGTCAGTCAGGCAGTGGGAAGGACCCCGGCTAAGCAAGCCAGATAGCTTGGAGTGGCTGCCAGCTTACCTAGGGCAGGGGTCACTCTAAGTCACCGTGGAAGCAAGCTGTGCCTGTCATGCCTCGTGGACAGAAGCGTGGATCTTGTTCTAGGGGAAGCCCACACAGTGCAGTGTGTTTCTGAGGATTGTCCTGAATAAATAAAATGAAAAAATGCAGTTGATCCCCAAATGCCATACACAGCTCATGTGTTACTGTCCTGTCATGGGGAGGCCTGGTAGTTGCAGGCCTGATTTGCTCCGTCATTTGTGTTTGCATTCCTAAGTAGCTACGAAGCAGATGGTGTTTCCACGGTGTCCGTGGAAAGCTGCTGGGTGCCCCTTGCCTTCCTTCTTGAGGCCAGAAGCAACGGGGCCAATAACATGCTCTGTCGCGGCAGGTGGCCCCCTGCTCTACGAGAACGTCACCTTTGTGTACAACTCAGAACAGCTGAACGGAACCCAGCGCGTCCTCCTGGATAACGTCCTGTCTGAAGAGCAGTGTCGGGAGCTGCACAGCGTGGCCAGAGTGAGGACCCATGGGAAGGGAGCCCCCCTGTGCCCTGCTGGTCGGGCAGGAGTCTGGGCCGGCCCTGGCTTAGGTCCACGTCAACACAGGGAACAGGCCTAAAACTGCAGTCCCTTTAAGAGGACAGCTTTGGTGGTGGGGTCCTTCCGAGGGTTGAGGCTAGGACGATGGTCATTGGTCATTACTCTGGGTAATGGGGGCTTAATCCTAGGACAGTGGCTTTCAGCTTGTAGCTTTCCTTCCAGTGGGAATCTCTAGAGAAATTATTTTAATCAAATATAGATAGATAGATAGATAGATCTTGATTTGGGATAGTTAATTTTGCCTGGCTCTCCAACAGCGCGGGACTGGTTCCCAGTGTGCTTTTCGGCTCCCTGCATCCTGGTCCTGAAGCCAACTGGGCCGAGGCCCTGGCCGAGGTGCTGTCGCTGAGAAAGCCTCTCCTTGCATTTTGCTCCCAGGGAATCATGCTTGTTGGCGATGGATACCGAGGGAAAACTTCGCCCCACACCCCCAATGAGAAGTTCGAAGGCGCAACCGTCCTGAAAGCACTCAAAGTAAAGTCTCCCCGGGCTGGGGCTCGGGTTCCTAAGTTGGGCCCCCAGGCCTGTGAGAATGGCAGATGCAGGGGGTTGAGGCAGAGAGTCTGCAGTGGGAGCCATCGGGTGCTGGGGGTGGACCCAGGGCCACGCGCACACAAGCTGCGCCCCTGCAGGCTTGTCTGCCGTCTTCCATTATTCTGTCATCCTGTTAGTCCTGTTCGCATTTCCTGAGTTGGTACCTCGCTGAAAAACGCAGCCCCTGTCTTCAAGGGGCGCATGGTTGGGTTATAAAAACAGGCTGCAATAGATCAATATTCCCTATCACAAGGAGTATGTTAGGGAAGAAAACCGAGGGGTGAGTTAGGAGAGGAGCCAGAGGCCGCTAGCTTGCACCCTGCCTCCCTGCCTCCCTGCCTCCACTCGTCCTAACCCAAATCCTCAAGCCCAGGGCCCGGGGTCAGCGCAGAGGGCGCCCCCTATAGGGTGAAGCCTGCCGCCTGCTCCGAGTCCTGCTGCCCGCCCAGGGGCTTCTAATGCCCTTTGCGCCTTCCTTTCAGTTTGGCTACGAAGGCCGAGTCCCACTGCAGAGTGCCCGTCTGTTCTACGACGTCAGTGAGAAGGCCCGGAAGATCGTGGAGTCATACTTCATGCTCAGCTCCAGCTTGTACTTCTCCTACACGCACCTGGTCTGCCGCACGGCCCTGTCGGGTGAGATGGCGCCGCGGGGAGCTGCGCCCTTCTCTGCACCGCTCAGTGGGAAACCCATCGTGGGAATTATGGTTTTCTAAAAAAAAAGAGAACAAGTAAAGAACAAAAAAGCTTTCCAGTTCTTTATTTTTCCCGTTCCTCTGTCGCTCCTTTTTGTTCCTTTAACGGTCTAGAAGACCCCATGTTTGGAAAGCTCTTTCTTTCTTTCTTTCTTT
>PVJA010023402.1:0-33062 GCA_004027025.1 Myocastor coypus | reverse complement strand
TTAATCATTCCCACAAAATTTAGTATATCAGATACACTATACATCTGTTTATGTACTGTAACACTAGTTGTTTCATGCTCAAGAATGAACTCAATATCTGGGCGTGGTGGCTCACGCCTGTAATCCCAGCACTTGGGAGGCTGAGGCAGCAGGATCGTTGTGAGTTCGAGACCAGCCTGGGCTACAAAAGTGAGCTCAAAGCCAGCCTGTACTGCACAGTGAGACCCTGTCTCAAAAAAATAAAAAAATAAAAAAAAAGAATGAACTAATTTTCTTGAGGTTCATCTTTAGCTTCTTTGATAAAAATATTTGCTCATTCTCTTCCTATTTGACCCTTCCTTTTCAAGATTTCTTTGAAGATTTTCCTCTCTCATCTGCTACTTATATGTTTTGCATGTTGCTAAGATTTGAACGAAGGGCCTTGTGCATGCTAAACACAAGCTCTACCCCTGAACTATACCATAGTCTCCACAGTTCTTTAAACACTGACATTCCACAAGGCTCAGAATTTGTGGGCTTTCCCCCAGCGTTATTCCATACATGCTTTTAGGTAATCTTATCATTTTCTTAGTTTTAATTACCATTCAGAATATTATTGATGTCAAACTCTAGTTCATCCATGAAGATGATTTTGCTGAGCTTCAGCTTCTTGTTGTTCTAAGAACATGGCCTACAGACTAGCAGGAAATAGTATTGCCTGGAAGCTTGTTAGAAATGTAGATTTCCAGATTCCACTTCAGTTCTCTTAAAACAGAATCTGCATTTTAATACAATCTCCAGATATTTCATATGCACATTAGAGATGGAGATGCCCTAGGTTGGACCCTATTACCAGCTCTCTAATGGGATGTTGTATGAACATATCAACCCTTGCCCTGTTCTTGTTTAACAGCAACGCAACTGACTCAGTCACTTACACATACAATCTTCCTCCATATAATTTACATCTAAGTGTTATTATTTCTATCTGTTCTACCTACTAAACGTTTCTTGAATTCATTCCTTCTTCTGCGTTCATCACAACTGCTTCCATATGCTCCTGGATTGATTATTATAGCAGCATCCTAACAGATCTTTTTACTGAGTCTTTTTTCTACTAATTTATTTGCCAACTATTTTAGAGTCATATTTCCAAACTGCAAATTTTACAGTTTTACTTCTACCTAAACCTCCTTCAGTGACTACCTACAATATGAAGCCAAGGTTCTTAACCTGGATACATACACAGGTTCAGGGTGATGATACCTTCTGAAACTATAAGGAAAAATTTGTGTACATTTTCAAGGGACAATGTAAACAATTTTCATCAAATTTTTGAAGGGGCTCATGACCAAAAAGAAGTTAAGAACCACTGACCTAAAGGATCAAGTCCAGGCTCTTTAGCTTGGTGTGCAAGATCCTTTCTTTCTAACCTTATCTCTGGCCAGTAGCTATATGAGGCCATAGCTCTTGCTTTATAACAGACTTGGGCCCCACCTCCCCCAAAATTCACACTTCTGTGCTTTATTAATGCTGTTCCTGAAATAACCCTGAGATTACACACACATCTAGTAAGACATGGACCCTGGACTTACATCTAAGTCTTACTGCCAAGTTCACAGTCACTCTACTCTCCAAAAACTTAGTATGTTACGCTGTGACTCAGTACACATAAACACACACCAGTCTTAGCATGAACAAGTTCCATAAAATGCATTTTGACATCAACAAATGCCAGTGGCAGCGCAGTATTTATTCTTATATTTTGAGACACGGTCTTCCCAAGTTATTAAATTGCCAAGGCTAGGCTTGAATTTTCAGCTCTCCTGCTTCAGTCTCCCACAGTGCTTGTATTACACACATGAACCACCACACCCACCTCCAATTAGTTAACACAATATTCCACTAATGAAGTATAGCCCCAGGTGGTGAAAAACACTACACTGGACATCTGTTGAGACAGGGAGCATTACTTGTATAAATGTCTCATTACTGAGTATATCTTAGCCGAGCAAGACCATGATTTTGAGGGTTTTTAAGGATATAAAAACTGTGGATACAAAAATATTTGTTAATAAATTGATCATTTATATCACTCTGCTCAAATAACCCCTTCCTTTAAACACTAGCTCATTTTCTCTCTTCTGCATTGTCAGATATATTAGCTAGCAATTCAGTGCAAACTTGTCAAAAAGTGCAATTACAAATCTTATGAAAAGATGGCAGTATATCACGAAGTCAGCATATAAACTTGACAAGAAGGATCTAGCGCAAATAAGCGTTGATAATGACTTTAAAAGTGTTTCCAAAGGGAACGTTTTGAATACCAAGTTGATTAAACAGAAGTGCTAAGCAACACTGATGAAACCTTCAAATGTTTTGACAAAATTGACTGTTTCAATCATCATACTGATGAAGTCTCACAGGAAATGAAATGTACCATCTTTTTTTTTTTTTTTTTGGTCTTTTTGAGACAGGGTTTTGTTAAGCAGTTCAGGCTGACCTTGAACTAACTTTGTAGCCCAGGCTGGCCTCAAACTCATGGCAATCCTCCTATCTCAGCTTCCTGAGTACTGGATTACAGGTGTTTGTCACCATGCCCAGCCTGAAATGTACAATCTTGAAATATGCAATCATGTTCTAGAGCTTAGGCCCCAAACAGAGAACATGAACCTTTGAAACAGTCTCTGTTTATTGTATGTATTAATGCATACTTGCACATGTTTATTTTAGGGAACTAGTCAAAAGCAAATATAGCTTAATAGCTTTTAGTTATTTAAATTGGTGTCTTAATCTAAACTCAAACCTTCTATGATAAACTGAAATTTTGGTCCCATTTTCAAAAGGATTTAGAAGTAGCTTTTTATCTGGTACCAATGGCCTTCACATGATATGAGCTCCTATATGCCTCTTTGTTTCTTCAGCACCTGACATACAGCATTAAATGTTTGTTAAATGAGTTATTGCAATAGCCTCTTCTGAGGGACTGAGGATATAGCTGAGTAGCATAAGCACTTGCCTGGCAAGTGCAAGGACCTGAATTCAATTCCTGATACCAAAAGATAGTAAAAGAAATAGCCTCTTCTACTTCCACTCTTACTTCTTTCCAATGTGAGCAGCACATTGCAGCCTTCCGAAACATTGAAGAAAAAGACCAACTCTTTAGCACAGCTTACAAAAACCTTTCTAATGTGGTTCCACTCTATTTGTCCTTATGCTCTGGCCACATTTCACTGCTTGTGGCTCTGTGAATGTCTTATTTTCTGTCTGTCTCTCTCTCTCTCTCTCTCTCTCTCTGGAACTGGGGATTTTACTCTGGCCTTTGCACCTGCCAGGCAAGCACTTATTCTACTGAGCTATCTCCCCAGCCCCAGTGTCTTTTATTTTCTTGCTCTTGGGATTTCATTTCCTTTTCTTTGAATTCTTCATTTCCACCAATAAGAAAACAAACTTTTATTCTTCCTTCTGTACACACTACTTGTATGTGAGATTAGTGTATGCTCGCTGCCCCATATTTTGCTATTTCTGATATTATCTTAAACAGTTTGTATTATAAACAATGTTATTTGTAAAATAAATATAACCTTGTCAGAGAACATACAGAAAACAGGAAAGGTAAGTGTATGTAAATATCTTCGTAAATACTTTATATTGCCAATCTCACAAAACCAGTTATTTTGTTGTGTTTCTAAGGTTTTTTCATATGTACACATTTTTACATGAGCTTAATTAGACTGAACCAATGATATAGCCACTTGTCCTTTGAAAATAATACCAATACTATAAGATGGATATATTTTTTCTAGTTATGAAATTATCCTAATCATTTTTTGTGGTGCCAGGTACTGAACTTGGGGCTTCATGCATACTACATAGGTGTACCACCAATGAGCTACCCCTCCAGCCCGAACCAACATTTCTATTGGTCACACAATATCCTATTAATTAGATATGTTATAGTACATTACCTAACCATTCCACTATTGTTGAATGTTTAGGTCTCACCTTTTCAGCTACTATAAGTAAGAGAGAAAGTACTATCTTCATGCACACATTTACTGGTTTATTTCCTAAGAACAGAGAATCAAAAGTCATCTCAAATATTGTAGTAAGGTAAAAACATGCACACAGTGTTTCAAATTCTCTGATTATCTGTGTTGTTAAATTTGTTTTTCTCCTCCTTTACTATTTGGTTTCTTTTTTGAATTATCTAGTCACATCTTTTGTCCATTTATTAAAATATTCACCCTTAACAAGGTGGAATAAACATTTTAACATTTTGTTGTACATGTTACACTATTTTTGCCTTCACTAAAATTTTAGCTACGAAAGTAATATAATCTCATTACAGTAATTTTGAAAACTAGAGAAATATTTTCAACAATCATGAATAAGTCTTCTACCACAAGACAGTAACTATTATCATTTTCACTGTTTTTTTTCTCATATGTATGTGCTTCAGAAACTTATAATTGCAATGTATATACAGTTTTTATGATCAGCTTTTTTGGAAATTAACACACGCATTAAAGTATTTTTCTTTTCTTTTCTTTTCTTTTTTGGCTTTTTGAGACAGGGTCTCACTGTACAGTTCAGGCTGGCCTTGAGCTCACTTTTGTAGCCCAGGCTGGTCTCGAACTCGCACTGATCCTCCTGCCTCAGCCTCCCGAGTGCTGGGATTATAGACGTGAGCCACCACGCCCGGCATTTTTCTTTTCTTTATTTTTCATCAAGTATTTTTCTAACATACTCTGTATCAGTGGTAAACCTATGTCACATGTGCCCCAATGGGCTGCCTGCATCAGTAAAAGCTCTAAACGGTTCACTACCACTGGCCTGGATTCTTCATAATTATCATTAAAAATAATAGCATAAGATATGGAGGTAGAGCAGTGAGAGGTTCTGGGTTCAACCCTCAGCACCAAAACACATAGACACACACAGGCATGTACACACGTACACACACACACACCCCTCAAAAGAAAACTAATAACACTAAGCTATGGAGTAGATGCACCATTCCCTTATTGCTAGGCAGTCATATCATTTCATTTTCAAAATTCCATAACACTGAGTTTTTATCATGTTTTGAATTATATTCTTAGGAGACCTTCTCAGTAAAATCATTAGATCATAGGACATTAATACATGGTAGGTACCAAAAGATTTTAAGAAGTTAAGACAAATCACACCTACTAGCAGACTGAGTTCCATTTTTTTCCAATTTTGTTAGATTCAGACTTAAAAAGAAGCTTACCTACTTAGCATACACAAGGCCCTGGGTTTGACTCCAGCACCAGAAAAAAAGAGGCCAGTTATTTAATTTGTATTTCTTTGATTACTTGTGATGACCACTTGCTTTCACTAATACTGATGACCATTTTATTTGAAAAGTAGTGATGACCTTATGTTTTCCAATTACACTAAGCTCTTATAAATTGTCTAGTCATGTTCTCCGCATTTCTTATACACTACATGAGTGGACTAAGTAATACAAACTTGCCACACTTTGTCATGTTTATGTCATATAGGATTTTTTTGTTTATGTTTATATTTTATTTTATTTTAAAGAGAAAATAAAATAAAACAAAATTTTAAAACAAGATAATAGGAGGGTAACAATAGTCAATACATTGTATATTGCTGTCTTCAAAGTAGTCAAAAAAACTTTTAAAAGTTATACTGGTTTTAAAATTTTACATAGTCAAATTTGATCTTTTCCCTTCAGAATATTTTCTATTACTTGCCAAGCTTAGAAAATTATTGTCCATTAAAAGGTAGTCATTTATTCTACTTTTAAAAATTTGCCTTTTAATATTTAACTCTTCAATCCAACTGCCAATTATTTTGGTTTATTACTGGAGATGAATAAATGCTATAAGCTATCACAGTATTATTTAATGAATATTCTTTCTACCTTTTCATGTCTAACGCATCTTTACAATAGATTAAGCTCTTTTATATTACCTGTCAAAATTTATACCACTGCCACCAATGTCTTCATTATTCTAGCTTTGTATGTTTAATACCTAATAGCATTAGTCCTTCATTACTTTTCTGCATAATTGTCTTAGAAATATCATTCTTATTTAGCTTTCAAATGTACTTATTTGCTGCCTTATCCATAAGGCATTAATTTTTCAAGGATAAGATTGGTTTGTTTCTTTAGAATAGACTCCAAAGAATGTTTTACTGGCTCAATGGTTATGAACCTTTTCCCCACTCTTATCCCTTACTTTCAGTGTTTTCAGAAAGGGTTAGGACAGTTTCATTATAACTCTGGATATTTTGTTGTTGTTTATCATTTATTTATTATTTATTTTGTACAGGGTCTTGCTACAAAGTGTGGACTCTCAGTAATCCTCCTGTCTCAGCTTCCCATCCTCCCAGTTTACAGGTTGCCCCACCACACCTGGATTTGGGGGCCAGCATGGTATACAGCACCAGTGATGGAACTCAGATCGTTCTGCTTCCCAAGTAGGCACTTAGATCACTGAACTATCTCCCCAGTTCAACTCTGGATATTTTTTTTTATTATTACAGCTGGCTCAACTTGCCCTGGAGATGGGGCTGGCATAGCATGTGGTGCCAGGGATTGAACTGCAGTCCCTGCGGCTGCCTAAGCTTGCCTAAGCGGGCGCTACAGACTGCTAAGCTACCTCTCCAGCCCAACTCTTGATATTTTGGGAAAAAAAAGATTGTATTTTTCAAACTTGGTAGAGAAAAAATATATACCTTGCTTGTTTATATACTCTGCTTATTACTGATGATAATAAGCATATGCTTGACATATAGTGTTTTATCAATGCTTATTCAATGAATAAATGCCATGTATAAATCTGTGCATGTATTTGAAGATGGGAAAGTTTAAACAAACATTGTTAATATAATCAGTAATTGCAGTCTACGTTTAAGCTTATGGGCCTACAGTCCATCTACAGAGAGGTTCTAGAAATGCCCAAAGCACACAAGAATTCAGATTTAAATTGGAACAATCTCTATAAACTATAATTTGTATTTAACATAGGCATATGCATTTCTAGGCATGATCAGTTGAAGACTGTTCAAAACAGTAAGATAAGGATAAATGGATATACTCATGCTTGCATACCCCGACAGCTATGATTGCCTCCAACAGTGTATATTCTTTTACAGTACAACAGCAGTAAGAAGAGACTGGTATATAAATATTCTATTAGAAATTGATTCAGGACCCAGTAGGCCTTTTACAGTGAATTGAAATACATGAGAAACTAGGTCTAACCCACAGGAGCAAGTACTTGCTATGAAAACACACTAAATTTCTTCCTGACTTGCTGAGCCCAAGAAGCCCCTTTCGCTGTGAAGCTTGAAGGAGAGACTAATTTTTTCCCATAGAAATCAGTCTTTATTTTAAACTTTTTAAAATAAAACAAAATCTAACAAAAGAGGAAGGGCTATTTGTTCTGTTTTTGAGATCATGCAAAACTTATCAAAACACTGATTCTCCTGGCTCTACTGCATTAGTAGATGTCAGTAGTGAAATTTGTCAAAGACTTCCTTTGGCATACTATATGTCAAGCTCACGAGGAGAACATTATATTGTTATCTTAACTTGCATATAATAAAATTGTGCTATGCTTTAGTCTGTAAAACTAAGTACTGTTTTCTTTTGACTTAAGACTAAAACTATACAGGTTACTGTTGATTGCACAATTCATTTGTAAATGATGTGCTACAAGTCACTACCACAGCTATTTCTTTTCATTCACTGGATTCATAAATTCAGAGTTTCAGAAAATCTTTTCTTGGGATGGGAAGATAGCTCAACGGTCTAAGTGCCTGCCTGTCAAGTGCAAAGACCTGGGTTTGATCCCCAGTACTGCATGCCATGCAAGCCCTGAAACCCTGGGCATGCTATGCCAGCCACTGAAACCCAGTGTGGTGGCACACGCCTGTAATCCCAGCCCCAGGGAGGTTGAGACAGGAGGATCACTACAAATCCAAGGTTTGTAGTGAGACCCTGTGCTAAATAAATAAACACATAATTTTTTAAAAAAGATCTTCGCCTCCAATGTGTTCTGAGTACTTCTGACACAGCCAACAAGATGTCAAATACTGAAGCAGGGCCAACAGTTCATGTCAGAGTATAATTATTTGATAGTTTAATACAGAATTACAAGAAGACCTTTTCTCTAACCCCATGTAGCACCTAAAAGAGCTATTTCACAAGCCATTTCTCCTTAAAGAGGCATCTAATTCTTCACTGGCACTTTCTTTGGAGATGGTGACATAAGCCTCCTTCTTTATTATTTGGCCTTTTGTTTTAAACCTATTTTCATCAATTGTCCACACATGTGGTAATCTGTCTGCGACTTCTGTGAAGAATTAGCTTTAAAATGCACTTCTCCCAGCGTAGTCATACTGTTTCTCTCTACTGCAAAGTCTCTTCAGCTCACACATGTATTCCTTTGGTACCATAATTGATGCTGTCCTCTAATTATTTGGAGCATAAGTTCACTGAAGACAGGGAATTTCTAGAAACTGGAAAGGAATTTAAAAGCTATCTAGTTATAGCTTTTGCCCAGCTTGTTTTACTGATGAAGAAACTGAGGCCCAGGGAAGTTAGTCTAAGTCAATTAGCCCAGTTAGGGGAAACTCAGCCAGATGTCCTGACTTTTGATAATGTGCTTTTCACTAGGTTAGGTCATCTTCTACTTCACTTGCATATTTTCAGAATGCTTTGTAAAATGCTAGATAAAAACCTCTCTTGAGGAACAGTAACACGGTAAGCACAAGAGTTCGCATAACTGAGAAACTGACTCAAGGAAAGGGTCAGAAAGCAGAAAGGTCATTTCCTTACTTCTTTGCATGATGCCAACCTCCAGACCAGTTAATTGCTACTTTGCACATCCCATCGATCAGGCACTGGGCGGCTGTGATTGTAGCCCCTGCTACAGCTGCTGCATAGTCAAATATCCCTTCAGTAGCTGGGCAGTCATAGCCTGAGGACAAAATTCGGAAAGATGGGTTAAAGATGAACTGGAGAAAGAATAGGTTAAGTATATCCTATTAAAAGGCTATTGTATTAACATCAGCTCCAACTGAGACAAAAACATTTCTAATATTGAGGAAGAAGCTATTAAAGTTTTAGAGCTAGAAAGGATGAACACTCAAGACGAGCTGCTCACATCTTACAGATGGTGAGACCAAGGCCTGAGAGATAATGAGCCCCCTCTTTGGATAGGGTCTTGCTATGTAGCCTAGGCTGGTTGCAAACTTGCAATGATCTTCTTGCTTCAGCTTCTGAAGTGCTGGGATTACAGGCGTGTGCCACCATACCTGATGAGGTGATATATCTTGCCAGGGGTCATACAGCCTTCAACTCTTGATCAAGAGACACAGGTCTCTTGATCCCCAGTCCACTGTACTTGCACTAACCTATGCTGTTTCTCTAAACTGTATCTTTGGCTACTTACAATTTTTAAAAAGGATCTGTTTAAGTTCTGGCTGTTTTTTTTTTTCTTACCCAGAATATAAATAGGTACTAAAGATCTAAGGTTACAGCACAGCTAAGTCAGCATATATACAACCAGGCCAAATCTGAGTGCTGTCGTTAAAGATTCAGCAACTGAAAAGTTTCTTTTCTATCTGATTCATTACTCAGTTTGTCCAGTTCATGTGGCTTCCTTGGTTAGTGAGCTTGGTATGGCTAAACCAAGAGATTAAGTAGATAGTTGGGTCTGGGGATGCAGCCCGGTGGTACAGCATTTGCTTAGCATGTATAAGGCCCTGGAACTGATTCCCAGCCCCTTTAAATCATTTAAGAAGCATTACAAACCATTATACAAGTTATAAGTAAGAAGTATGATCTACAAGCAGAGGCTGTAGACCTTCCATCACTGCCTACTTAGGATCTTACCGAGCCCATATTCTATGGAGTCTGGATGGTCATCATCACCTTCCTGGCTCACCTTCTGAAGGTGCTGAAGATAGGCATCAGTATGGAAGGTGGCCATCTCCTCCATGGAAGCCACTTTGGGCTTCACTATCCTAATAATAACAGAAAGAACAAAGAGAGGTAAATGAGTCAGAGCCAGAGTATGTCAGAGGCTGGACAAAGAAGCCAACAGTCTGAGCAGCAAATATAACTCCTAAGTTCTGTTTCCAGTGGACTAAAGTAATAGATACATTCTGCTCTTCCACTGCACTGCCCAGTTCTCTCGTCCTTGCATCTATAGTCATGATCCAGTTAATAAGGGGCAAGAGAATAGATTTTTCTCTTGAGTTTGTAGGTAGGTCAAAACAAGTAAACTAGTTATATTTAAGTTAAATAAGTAGTAATTAAACAAACTTCACTCTGTAAATTACAACTTCATGATAAACCAGTACACAGAGATGTGTTCACCTGAATCACTTGCTAATTGGGCTTTATAATCCTTCACATTAGGTCTTTATTTTACTTTTGTTGCTGAATACCCAAGCAAAGGCATGAATGCTAAGCAATAAGTATGAGCTCTACAACTGAGCTATATTCTTCCCCCTTTCTAGCTTTATCTTGATAAGCATCTGAATTATTATGCATTTTGAATTTGGATTCAGAGAACGAAGTTCCTGTCTGAACTCTGCTCACTAACTCTATAAACCCAGGTAAGCTGACTCTTCTACACCTCTGTTTCCTCATTTGTGAAACAGGGAAAATTCTGGTACATAAGTGATAACATACTTAAAATTCTTTCTAGATAACTACCATCAACATTACAAGATAATAAATAGGGAACTCAAAATATGAAAAAATTCTATATTTCGTTTTTGAATATTTACCTCTGAGAGGAGAGAAGGGGCAAAATAGTTGCACCTGGGCTTCTCTCACGACCCTCCCAACCTAATCCTCATATAAGAAGTGACCAATGGGAATGAATGAGAGAATAAAGAGCACTAACAGCAGGACTTGTTGCCTCTAACTTTTAGCTACCTATTTCCCAATTTCCTCTTACTGACTCTACTGCTGCAACATTCTCTAGCCCTTGCCATTGAAAGGGTGATATATAGACCAGCAGAATCAGCACCCCTGGGACCTTGTTTCAAATACAGAACTGCAGTTTCACCCCAGACTGAGTGAATCAGAATTTGTATTTTAACAGGATGATTTTTTAAAAACAAGATGATACACCTAACAAGGTGACTCATATGCCCATCTGAATTGAAGGAGCACTGATCTAGGCCACAGAGAAGCAGTTGTAGTTTTTATATTTGCTGGGTTGGAGAATGGCCATTAATTTATCACAGATTAATATGACTACACCAGCTGCTACTATAATACAGGTGGCCAGTAGAAAGGCTGTAGTAAAGCCCCAACAATTAAATATATAGCCCAGATCTAGGAATTCTTGCTTCTGTAAGAAAACCATCATGGTAAAACAAACAAAAAAAAACTTTTCTCATCAAAATAAAGTTTTACAATTTCTCAGATCTATGTTCCCCAGCCCTAATACCTTCCTCTTATAATATTATCGCATTTTGTGAAATGTTAAAGGTACAAAATACTTACCAAAAGCTTCCTTGCTTAATATCAAGAGAATTAGACAGTTTTGCTTTGCTTCGATATCTTGTTTGCAATAAAATATTTTTTGAAATGTTAAAATAACTTTAACAAATGGTATATCATTATGTTTACCAAACATATGGATTAAATGATGGTTGAAAAATATTCCTAAAGAAGGTACAGAGAGTGACACTGTTACTAATAAGGATGCCATCTGAAAGCCTCATCTAGTGTCTTCTGGGAGAAAAATGAGGCATATTACACTAGCTGATGTTAGCCATCCATCTGGCCAGAGAAGGTCCCAAGTAATCTTACAAATGGAATGCTCATAAGATTTGCACTTATAATGACACCAAATATATAACTGGCTCAATTTTTTTGGAAGACAAATTTTGCCCTCATTTTGAATTTCAGTCTGGTCTGCTTCAGTCTTGATTTGTCCCCACATTCACCCATTAAAGGTTGGTAGTGGTGGTAGCCTGTTTTATTTAGTCTTAAATTGAATACACACATCTAAATCTGACTGAGGGGCGATAGGGTGGGGCGAATAGAAAACAAAAACAGAACTCCTCCCAGATGTATTCACCTCAAACTCGTTACAAAGTACCCAGAACACACAACAATAAAGCCCTAGGTTCCTAACTTCTTCAAGCACTTTCTGAGGGTTTTCTCTGTTCTTTAAGAACATTCCTGGTGTTAGAGGCTAGTTACAAGCGCAGTGAGGTGAGTATGCTCACAAAAAGTTAAAGCACCATTTTCTTCTCTCAAATTTGCCCCATTGTGAAATGACCACTTAGTTTCAGGGATGACAGGTGTTCAGAAAAGACAACTTACCTCATTTGCTTATGCAGTGCATATGCTTCAATCAAAGAATGTACCATACTGGCCTAAAAATTCAGCATAAAAAAGGCAGAAAATAGTCTTACAACTTTAATTCAGTACAATCCCATCAACTTGACCATCCTAAGTGAAGAAACTAATGGCTTTAACTGTCCTTTCTTCAGTTACTTAAGTTATGATACACTTTAAACAATACAGTTAGATACATTAGAGAATACAAAGTATCAAAATTGCTGAGTCGGAAGCTACCCGGCCTCACGCAGTGGATGGAATACTTTTCTTCACCAGCTTCTTTTCCACTTCAGCGATCCCCTTGTGAAAAGGAATCCCCTCCGCGCCTTCCCCTCCCCCACCTGTCCGTTGGAGCCAGGCAGAGACGACGCGCAGCAAGCTCAGAACCGTTTACAGAGGACACTTCCTCTTGGTACAGTTTTAGGGTACCGGACACAAAATTTGTGCTGACGACTTTCTGCAGCCCCGTCTCCTCTCTTTTTCCTAAAGCCCTCTAGTCCACACCTCAGTCTCCTACCCGCAAAGCCCGTAGTCTTTCATTGCCAACTCTTACCCGTTTAGGGACCTTGGCCAGGGAGTCGCACATGCTGACATACTCGGGACTGTAGATGTAAACTGGGGGCAGCGACTGCCCCCCGTATGCCGGGTCCTCTGGTTCCTCCATCTTCCACTTCAAACCTCTCCAGAGCCACCGTCCGGATCCGGCTTTTTTCGGACTCAGACCCGGCTCGAGTTCCTGCTCCTCAGATCGACCGCAGCTGTGCTCCCTGGTCAACATTCCCTCTTATTTCTGAGATCGCTGGAGATACTGTCCCCATCCAGTTGAGGGAATGGATGGATCTTCACAGATCAGAAGCCTCTCATTTAGGGTCCATCATTTTTTAAAAAGCCCTAGGCAGATATGTAAGCCAAATAACTGCCAAATGGGGTCAAATTTTTATGGCACAAATAAGTACGGTCAAAACTAACCATCCTTGTTGCCCTACGGGGCCATTTGAGATGAGGTCAGATCAGCTTGAAAGCATGCTGGGAGATGTAGTTTATAGGAGTTTTGAGCGGCGGAAGAGTCAGGTTTAGTCATAAAAATTGCAGCGAATTTGATTTGTAGCACCTGAAAAAATGCAGCTCAGCTCTTTAGGAATTGTTTCACTGCGCAAATATACCCATTTCAAATATTTAAAGATATGCACAATGTAACTGTCTAGAGCACCTTACTCAACTACATCACCTGCTAAAGATGTGTTTTCCTGGGGAAGGAGGGGAGACTTCTCACCGGTACAAATGGTTTAAAAAGTTTACACAGTAAATTCTGTATATCAACTGTAGTGTTCATTGCTTTTAGTCATTGTCTATGTAAGAGTTAATATCAATAATTTACTCTGGGAAATTTAATAGCATTTTCTCAGGAAACTAGGTGTTACTGTGGAAATTGCTTGATAAATTCAAATAAAGCAATAATGTCAGATGTACTCCTTAAAAGTTCACGAAATTGCCGGGCGTGGTGGCGCACGCCTGTAATCCTAGCACTCGGGAGGCTGAGGCAGGAGGATTGGTGCGAGTTCGAGACCAGCCTGGGCTACAAAAGTGAGCTCAGGACTAGCCTCAACTGCATAGCGAGACCCTGTCTCAAAAAGACAAAAAAAAAAAAAAAAGTTCATGAAATAGGAAAGATGTAAGATGTTTTCAGTGGTATTTGGAAATTGCAGCTCATTTTCCCTCCCTTCTTTTGCTTTTGCAGCTGAATGAAGGTTATTAAGAAAATACTTTAGGTTTGGAGTATGGGTTATGTTGGACCATTCTGAAGAAGTTTTAAAATTACCAACAGCATTTCCAGGATCCTGGATATCCCCATATCTGACACAACCTGGACAATGCTCATGTCCCTAATTTTCACATAAACCTGAACTGACCTTACTGACATTCCTGCAGTAATCCAGTATTTGTATTTTCTTGAAAACTTAGCTTACTTTTTTTTTTTGAGACAGGGTCTTTCTATGCAGCTCAAGCTGGCCTTGAGCTCACTTTTGTAGCCCAGGCTGGTCTCGAACTCACATTGATCCTCCTGCCTCAGCCTCCTAAGTGCTGGGATTATAGGCGTGCGCCACCACGCCCGGCTTTCGCTTACTCTTTATTCTCTAAGCATTTATTGAGCATTGGTACATGTACGTTGAATGTGTTATTTCATTGCATCCTTGCATACAGTCTTATGAAGGAGGTTTAATATACTCATTTTAAAGTGTAGTTTGGCAGAACATAACCATTCAAAGCCACATACTTCATAAGCAGAAAAGTAAGAATTCAAAATCAGGTATACCTGACACTAAATCTTTGAACAAGCATTCCTTTTACTATAGTTGGTTTATAACCTAACTTTGTTCAACTCTCCATGTAGTGTCCTATTAATACTTAGTGTGTACTGGAAATATTCTCTCCCCTCCCTGTCTCCTCTGTCTCTATCTCTGTCTCTGTCTCTCTCTGTGTGGTCTTTTTACTCAATAACTGGAATATAAGTCCTTATCTTCTTTTATATCTTTACATTACAAGTAGCTGAAAGCTCTGCAACCATTCAGTCATCCATCAAACATTCACCCAACAAGAACTAAGTACATAGTATATCTGTGGATTAAAAGAGGATTTGCAGTCTGACCTTTGCTCTCCAGGGATCTGCATTCTTGTAGATAAGGCAAATGCACAGGAAACAAAATGCAAGAGGCAGATAGCGAATGTAAGATATTTAGATAACTTAACAAACAACCACTAAGTACTTAATAGCTGGTATTCACCAGATGGTAAAGATGTTTCCTCAGTAGAATTTAAGAAAGTATTAGAGGATAAACAGGACTTTGCTCTGTGAGGAGCAGAACCAGAGCAGGCTATGCTGACTAAAATGAGTGACATAAGCAGAAACACACAGGAAACAGTTTCAAGCTGAGTTTAGCTCAAGGGTTCAGATAACGAAGAGTTCTGAATTCTAGGGCAAAAAAAATAGACTTCATAGTGTAGTGCATGCATTACAAACTTTTTTGTTTGTTTGCTTGTTTGAAGGGGGTGGTATTGGGAATCAAACACAGGCAAGTATTTCACACCTGCGTTACACTCCTAATCTCTTAGAAATTTTGTGAGGTCAGGCATATAGCTCCACGGCATAAGCACTTGACTGGCAAATGCAAGGCCCTGAGTTTGCTCTCTGGTACCACACACAAAAAATTATTTTGTTTATTCATTTGGTATAGGGTTTCACTCTGCAGCTTGGACTCCTGTCTCAGCCTCCTCAATGCTCAGATTACAGGAGTGTGCCAGCGCAGCCAGTTTCAGGCTGGCATGGTAAGCTTTGGGTTCTGGGACCAGCGCAGCATGTGGTACTAGGGATCAAACTCGTGACTTTGTGCTTGCCAGGCAGGTGTTTAGATCACCAAGCTATCTCCTCAACCCACAGACAGAAATGTTTTTTAAAAATTCTATAGCTGCAGTGTGTAGGAAAGATTGACCGTTGAAAGACTAGAGGCAGTGAGTACAATTTTCCAGATATGGAGCGAAAAGAATTTAAACTGACAGGTAACAGTGCTGTTATGGTTTATGTCTAGTTGTCCCCCCAAAGCCTCATGGAGTCATTGGGCGGGGACTGCTAGAGTTTGAGACTTGATCCATGATCCCTGGGATTATAGGTTTTAGTACTGATGGGATTACGGGTGGAAGTACTTCCGGGATTATGGGTGTAGCCTAGGGCGGGAGCTAAGGCAGAGAGCCTGAATGTAATATAAAGAGAGACAGAGAGACAGACTGGAGCTCTGGCTGTTGCTGTTGCTCTGCTGCCGTGTTTGGCTGGCTACCTCTGCCGCCATTTTGTTGCTGTTCTGCCGCCATGAACTGGATGCTCTCCGCCCTGCTCCACTCAGCCTTGGGCCAGCCGAATATGGACTGAAACCTCTACGAACTGTGAGCTAAATAAACCTTTCCTTCCTTCATTTTGAGTGTTGGGTATTTGTCCCAGCAATGAGCAAAAAGTAACTAAGACAAGTGCAAAAAGAGAGGGACAAATAATGTACTATTAGGATTAATACAACTTCCTTAGTAGTTGGGTAGGAATAAAAGGGGGGAAGATGAAAAGACAGTCAATGAACACTTAAAATCTGCGTAAATGAAAGTTTAGCAGCATCAATATAATAAAGAAGATAGAAGTTGGGGTGTAAGTCAGGGATAAAGCACATGTGAAGTCCTAGATTCTTTCTCCAGTACTCTCCAAAAGAGAAATCCCAAAACAAGTCTATCATGGGGAAGAGCTCATAGTGTATGGCAGAACTGAACTAGGAGTCTGATTTTAAAAATGTTGCATTTTGGGCTGGCCAAATATCTCAGTGAACTAAAGCACCTGCTTAGGCAGAGGGCTGTGGCCTGATGGGATTTGATACCAGTGTGCTGTGCTGGCCCTGCCCCTGGGGTGCACTGAGAAGCTGATTGGGCCTGGGCATGGTGGCACGTGCCTGTAATTCCAGTACTTGGGAGGCTCAAAACAAGAGAATCACTACAAATCCGATCTATGTAGTAAGACCCTGTAGACCTTGTACCCTGTAGGCCCTGTCCTAAAAAATAAAAAAAGGAAAAGTTGTATTTCATAAACCAGTGAGTTAAGTAGCTACAGAGAGATGTACACATGTTCCTCCATAAAGAACAGTTAGTTGAAGTTGTAAGAGTGGCTAAGATAGTCAAGAAAACACAGCTTTCTCCATTTGGATGTATGATAGTTATATATAATTTTAAAATTTCAAAACAAAACTCCTGATTTCCCTCCCCAAGTCTATTCCATCCCTTTTTCATATTTCATAGCTCAACAAAGATACCAATATCTTTGAAATTGCCTAGACCAGAAATCTGGGAGTGATTTCTTTTTTTTTTTTTTTTTTTTTTTTTTTTTTTTTTTTTTTTTGGTCTTTTTTGAGATAGGGTCTCACTATGCAGCTGAGGCTGATCCTGAGCTCACTTTTGTAGCCCAGGCTGGTCTCGAACTCGCACCAATCCTCCTGCCTCAGCCTCCCGAGTGCTGGGATTACAGGCGTGCGCCACCACGCCCGGCTGGGAGTGATTTCTTTTTGTTGCTTGCATAATAATCCAATCTGTTAGCAATCCCCATCAATTCTACTTTCAAGTCATGCCTCGCACATACCTACTTCTGTCCATGTGCATAGCTACTCTCCTGGCCTGGGTACTGTTATCTCTCACTTGGACTTTTGCAGTATTAAATCTGGCCTGTTTCACACTTGCTGTCCTACAACTCATTCTTTCTGTGGTCTCCACACTCTCTAAAAAAAAGAAATGGTTTAATGTCACCAAAACTGGCCCCCTACCATACTTTGACTCTAAAGTGGAAGAAATAATTTTTAAAAATTGCTATTTATGGAGGTTTAAAGGAAAAAAATGATCCCACAAAGGAGTGAAAAGACAAATACAGATTGTTTGGTGAGAACAAGTGTTACACAGTTTCCTAGAAATGAGAGGAGGAGGGAATTTCAAGATGGAAGAGATAATAAAAACGTCATGTATTGCAGAAGGATCAAAAAGCTCTTTTCCCTGTTAGAATCTCATTGGTGAACTATGGGGAAAGAGAAAATAGGCAGTAGGGCAGGAAGCCAAATTATGTGGAGTTAAGCAGTGAAGCCAACACAATTAAATGTAGCTTCCTTTTTTTTATTTATTTATTTTTTTATTTTTTACAAAATGTGATTGTGAAAGGAAGGACTTAATCTAAAAGGATGAGGGGACATCACAGCGTAGAAATTTTTTTTGGGGGGGTGAGAGGGAACTATACATACTTATAGATGGAAGGGAAGCAGTTTATGGGACTACGGCCACTGACTGAAAGGTAAAAGCATGACAACCCACCAAGGGTGAAAATGGGACTTGGCCTAGATCTTCAGGATAGTCACTGGAAAACGGTAGGATACAGACTGACCTGCTGAATGACTGACATCCTAAATCCTAAACTCTTACTGGATGGCATGGAAATGGATTGTTTTATATGTGCATTTAGATCTAGCAATGGAAAGACAAATACTTCAGTACTTGAGTGTACTTCTGAACTGGAAACAGTATCTGAGTATAGCCTACAATGTGGCAAGATGACTCAGTGTTGGAGAGAGATAAATTGATATACAATACTCTGGAATTGGCAGCTTGTTCCTGCCACAAATTTAAATTGTCCAGAAAGAATGGACCCTGGCTCATGATTAAGACAGAATACAAATCATGATATAGATGTGTAACCACAATTTTTTTACATGCCGAATTAATCCCCATATGGTCCTTAAGTTGTGAGGAAATCTATTGCCAAGATACTGCATTTGCAGTTGTGGAGGACTCTGATCAGAGGAAGAAGGTTGAATCTTGGCCCTAAAGCTTGCTCTGGTGATGACCCTGACCAAGTTATTTGATTCAATTTCTGCAAACATTATTGACAATGGTAATGGTGGAACCAACAAGGTGATATTGGACTGTGCCACATCTTTTGGTGCTCTTCCCTGCTTTCACTCACTGGTGCAAGCAAGCTGACAAGGAAAGTAAACATTAAGAGGTGCTATTTCTTTAGCTACCTTCTGTACTCATTTCACAAGTCTGTCCACTCATGCTTCTATGGGCTTGTCTTTTTTCCCCCTATCTTCTAATGTGTTTTCCTTGGAAAGTGTAAGTTGGAAGTGAATGTGTACTCTAGAGTCAGACTGCCAAAGTTCAAACCCCAGCCCTACCACTTATTAGCAGATTGCCCTTGGTTCATTAGCTTCCACTCTCAGAGCTTCAGTTCACTCACCTCTAAGATGTGGGGACACACACACACATGCACACACACACACACACACACACACACAGAGAGAGAGAGAGAGAGAGAGAGAGAGGGAGGGAGAGAGAGAGAGAGAGAAGGAGGGAGAGAGAGAGAGATGTATACATATTTCTACCTTACAAGGTGACTGTTAAATAAGATAAGATTGTACTGTGCCAAGTACCTATTCAGCAATGGCTGGGGTTTTTGATGTTGTTTTTGCACTACTGGGAATTGAACTTGAGACCTTGCATTTGCCAGGCAGGTGTTTATGCTGCTGAGCTACATCCCAGGCCCAATGGCTGGCTTTTGGTAAATGCTGAATTACTGATTGTTTTAAAGACCATTATGCCAAACAGTCCTTAATATTTATAGAAAGCTTCCCCCACTGTTATCCCTATCTTAATGCCTCTACTGAAACAGTACTCTCAAGCTTTGAGAATGGGTCCTTGGCTTTGATGGGCCTCCAGCTTTACAAAAAACAAAACGAAACAAAAAACCCAACCAGGCTTCTACTTCAGCTTGTTGGCACACATCTGTGCTGTGGATGACTTGTGAGGCAGAGGCTGGATTATCACAAATCCAAGCTAATTTGGGACCCTGACTCAAAATGAGACAAAAGTTGAAAAAGGAATGAGAATGTAGTAGTAATCCCTGAGTTCAGTCACCAGAATTGAAAAATATTACACTTCTGCTAAATACAGGGTGGCCATATTATCCAAGCTGGAACACTTTTGAGAGTGACACTGTGATGTTTGATAATTGTGCCAGTAAAGTAGGCATAAATGTCAGCTATTTTGGATAAACCAAGACTTGAGGTCCTTCAAATTAAGTAGAAAATGAAGGTTCAATTTGAAAAATATTGTATTAGTACAGATACCAGACATTTGATGAATACAAAAAGACATGGTAGAGGTTTGTGAATTATTGCTAAGAATGACAACTTTACTCTACTAGTTGTATAAAATTCTTAGAGTATGGAAGAACCTAATTATCCAGGATGGGACTGCAGAGACATGGTCCATCCTTATCGGATAAATCCTCTTGTTATATATGGCTAACAAATATTATAAACAAAGTTATGCTGATTGTCTATAATACTTAAGATAAGCATTTAAGCTATCCTCCAGTTCAGTGGATTAAATCGCCTGCTTAGGCAGAGTGCAGTGACCAGGGCTCAATCCCTTGCCTGCCATGCTGGCCCAGCCCTTGGGCACACTGAGACAAGATGGAGACTGGGTATAGTGATGCTTGCCTGGAATCTCAGTGCTTAGGAGGCTGAAAACAGGAGAATCACTACAAGTCCCTACACTCATACACTCATACACTCATACTACATAGTGAGACCCCATAGACACTGTAGATCCTGTAACAAATACAAAAAAAAACAACAAAACTATCCTCTAGTAGTGCAGAAACATCATTTGTATACATCTGCAATACTTCTTATTCCTTTGGCAGAATAGCTTCCCTAAACACATCAATAAGCCTGTTTGACTTCATTGAGCTTAGCTTTACTATGTATTTAAACAAGAAACCTGTTACTTTACATATACTATCTAATATATAGTGTACGGTATATGATATATATGTTAGTATCAGTTTAATTTGGCTCAGTGAGCTTTGACTATACTATATAATTCAAGAAAATATAAAATAAAGCTATGTAATAACTTCTAAACAAAAACACATATACAGTTTTGTGCATAGGCACCAGGTATGTTTTAATTGGAAATTCATTTACTTTATTCTATTTTAAAAAATAAATATTTTTAGGTTGTGCACAGTAGCACACACCTTCTGTAATCTCAGCACCTCTGGACTTTGAGGAAGGAGGTCACCATGAATTCAAGGTCAGTAATAGTGAAATCTTCTCTCAAAAAATCAAGTATATGTTTTAAAAATTAGCATCACACATTTAGAATAAAAAGATATCAGTAGGGATTTCTGAAATATTGCTTTAAAAGTTAACTAGAACTACCGAGGGATCGCAGTGACATGTTTGTAAACCTAGAGAAGTGAAGCTATCAGTGTGAGTTCACACGAACAAGTACAAGAAGGAATGGTGGTTTTTGCATGTGAACTAAGATGTGAATTCTATGATAAGGTTATATGTATAACCAGTGGAAAGACAGTTTTAGAACACTATATATTTTATCTTTAAATGTGACCAGGAAATCATGCAATTAGAAAGCTACTTACTGTGTGTTTCCATTTGCTTGAAGAGAGGTGTGGAAAAGGCAAACCACCCTCTCTTTGTCTCCATCATGTTTTCTATCACTTTACCCTTTAGTGTGTTCATAAAACTGTCAGTGGTTCTATAAGAAGTGTTTAGTCTCCCACCTCTGTGATTCACATTCCTGTTTTTAGAGAAAGCCCTTAAAGAGAAGGAGGGGGTTGAAGTAGAAAATTACCTGAGGGCAACAGGAAAATTAATAATGTATTTAGCTCATAAATCAGTGGAAGAAAATTTAGAAGAAACCTCTGACAAGCAAAGCTACCTTTAAGTGGGACCAAAAGAGATGGTATTCTACTACTATGCCTGTGTGTCAACCTGTGGCCATGGACACCCCCACTTCATGTGCTACATCCATCTTATGTAATCTGTCAAATGTGGACTCAGATAGACATATACACATACCAACAACTACTTACATACTGCTTAACTAATTAGACATACAAAGAGACACACATAGATGTTTATAATACTAAGATATATAAAGGTGTGGATGTAAAATTAGCAAGTGAAAAGATAAGTGAAACAGTTTCAGAATAGATGTGCGAGAGAATGGCATTGAGAGAGAATTGGTTGGACATGGTGTAAAGTGAATAACGGACTGGCACAGAGACCAAGAAAAGAATTTGCAGTGACAGATTGGACTGCCACATTTCTCCTTGCTGCAGATAGAGGCTTCAGTTATTCTCCATGTTGTGTCTGGATCCCCTCTTCTGAGGCAAGGATTTTGGGCACCAGGCTGCCTGCAGGGAAGTACCCACATCTGATGCTCTCTCATCTCCCTTCATATAACATACCACCCAGGAATCTGCTCTCCTTTCCTGTCCTCTCTTGATTTGGGTTTTAGGATCCATTTCTCTGGGTTACTCTACTCATTCTGCTAAAAATCCAACTCTGTGTAGTAGCAATCTTCATAAAATATGATTCCAAGTATTAATACAGAAATCCTTAAAGATGCATGTTTGCATTTTTTAAATATTTTAACCAAATGGGAACTGGAATTACATGTATAGATACAGAGAAGATAGCAGTAGAGAAAATTATTATATGCAGAAACCTTCATCAATATGAAGGAACCAGTGAGTGAAAAAGGAAACCATAATCTGGTACTCTCTTTTCCAAAGAAAAAGCACTTAGAACAGACATTACCAACTTATAACAAACTAAAGCCCATCAATTTAAAGTCTACTCACTTGAAATAACATCCCAAGCATTCACCACTCATACACAACATAAGAAAAATAAAACTTTTGAAATAAGTTATTATTAATATATGCTCTTCAATCAGGAGTTAGAAAACTAAGTTGGTAATGGAACTACAGAATATAAATACATGCAAGTTTTTGATCAACCATGAGAGAATTAGATACAATAATTGAAAGGCCTGCTAGAGCGTAAACACACTCAAGGGGAATCTGCAGTAAGGAGGCACTTCTAAGGCAGTTAGTTTATCAGCGAAGTTTTCTCTTCTTGAAGGGGGATGGGACAGTGAAGGACAGGGAGAGTGATCAGCCTTGAACATTTCAGTTCCATGCACAACCAACTGAGACGGAGCCAGCTGTTGGAAAGCTCCCAGCAGCCAGGAACCAAAGCCCTCACTGCATCGCACAGATGCTGTGGGGAAGGAACTCCTGCACGTAGGTGGCAGCTGCCTTGGAGAGGTAGGTCATGGTGCCAAACCTGCCACTGGGTGCACTGTCATATAGAAGAGTACAGATGCCAGATGCAGGATCCTTTGCCAACATGGTATCATCTGCGCCGAGAGTTTTCTGTTTGGTTTTTAAGAGTGGGAAAATACAGGGGAAAGGAAAGAATTACTAATACTACTAAATAAAATCCTAATTAGTATTACCAGAGCCTCCTTCCCATCACCTATCACTGGTTTCTAGGCTATTTAGGCAGGAAGAGACCAGGGTTATGTACAAAGTGAGTGAATGTGACTTCCTATACATGCATTTTCCACTAAATCCCCACATTATGTAAATTGTTTAAAATTTTGTTTTATATTTTAAGCAATATTTTATTATAACAAATAAAGCTTTTCTCATTACAAAGAGTTGTGAAAGTTAAATATACAGTTAATGGAATGTCATACCTGTTAAGAGCAGGAACAACAGATATAAATTTTTCTTTTGTGTGTGTGTGTGTCTTTTTGAGACAGGGTCCCGCTATGCAGTTGAGGCTGGCCTTGAGCTCACTTTTGTAGCCCAGGCTGGTCTCGAACGCACACCAATCCTCCTGCCTCAGCCTCCCGAGTGCTGGGATTACAGGCGTGAGCCACCACGCCCGGCTCAAATTTTTCTAGGGGGACTTGGGTCTAACTCTTTCTAGAGCTATAGTGATTTCAGCTTGTATTCTTTTATCTTTTATTCAATTAAACAAATTTAATGAGCTTTCTAAGGCAGAAGTCTATATTTGAAAGGGATCGTGTTTTCTGATGCACAGACTGTCAACAATCCAGAATATTTAAAATAAGGAGTGTCCCAGGACATCTTAGATCTTTTTTTTTTACATGTTCTCCCTGTGTCTAAGAGAATAAAGACTTATTATACAATTTCTATAAAATACATTTTCTTTTTTCCTACTGACAATAGGCATGCCCTTCACCTTATGTTCTTCCAACTTTTAATCTAGCTGACACTTTCAGTAAACAGTTTGCATTTTTAAATACAGTCACAGAGGCACAGCACCTGGCTGGTAAGCACAAGATCCTGAGTTTGAGTCCCGGTACCAAAAGAAAAGAAGGTCACTTTCTTGGGATTTATATTAAGAAAATCAGAAAAATGCAGAAATAAATGTTTCACTCTAACAATTTTTTAAGAGTAAGTAGCAAAAGCAAAGGAAAACAAAGAACATTTTTTCTTTTCCTTAATTGTCCAAAAAAGGATATGCTACACAATAATGTCTTATTAATTTTGTGCAGCTACACAAAGCATGATCAGGATTTTTCTTTTTTTGTGTTACTAGGGCTTGAACTTGGGACCCTGCACTTGCCAAGCAAGTGCTTATTCTACTGAGCTATCTCCCTGGCCCAGGATTTTAAAATATAATGTTTATGCTATACTTCAGGACTTTTAAGGAAAATGTAATACCTCCTGAGTTTTAGACAACTTTACTGTCTAACACAAATCACAAAACATATGAGGTGGGAAGGATAAAAGGATGTAGGATTTGATTAATGTACAATGTGTGTTTGTGTTGAAATGTCACACTGACTTCATTAATATGTACAACTAGTGTATGTTAATCAAAAGTAAGATAAAATGGACTAGGGGTGTATGTAGCTCAGCAGTAAAACATGTGCCTAGCACACATAAGGACCAAGTTTCATCCCCAGCACCATAAGTAGAGAAAAAAATTACTAATTTTAGGGGGAAAAATAGACAGAGTTCATCAAGCCACCTACTTTTTTTTTCAGACAAAGCTCAGAGTGTGACACAAGGAATGGAGTACAAGAAAGCAACCTCAGCTTCATATGGAGCTTGGGATGCAGCTGTGTGTTCAAAATTCGCTTTGAGAAAACCACAAGTCTACCTACCTGTTCTTGAAGAAACAAGTCATTAGCTATATGCACTATTTTTTCCACAGCAATGATGCTTCCGATGCTGTGAATTTCAACATCTGCCAACATGGTGAGGACAAGAATGGCTTCAACCAGAAGCTGGCGGTATTCTGGCTGAGGTACACGATTGAGGACAGACTCCACGTGGACAGAGAACTTAATCTCTCCTGGAGTCATCTGTAATAGAAAAAAAGAAAATCAGTTCCTAGAAGCCTATCACCCCCGAGGCATCAATCACCTTCTCTGGTAGTCACCATAATAGTGTATGCATAAACATGGATTTATACCCTTTAATGTAATAGATTGAATCATGAGTTCAATCTTTTTTAAAGCAGTCTGGCAATGGCTAGCAAGAGTAGATACCTCTAATTCATAATCATATTGTCGGACATTTATAATAACAAAATAATAGAAAAGAGGAAAAAAGCTCTGTGTATACGAGGGGTTCTACTCAACCACAATTCTAAAACTAGGAGTAACCCCCAAATAGGAATGGTTTTATAGGTAATAGTTTATAGATATCATTGGAGAGAAATATCATGAGTTTGTTTTATTTACTTATTTATTTTAGGGAAGGGTCTACAGGGTGTTCAGAGTCTCACTATGAGATTGGACTCATACTGATCTGTCTGTTTACAACCTCCCAAAAGCTGGAATTGCAGGTGCATACCACCACGCCCAGTCTCAATTGGCCTCTGGGGCGGAGCCAGCACTGCAGGCCTGAGGATGAAACCCTCAACCCCTGTACCTGCTTGCACGTGTTTTAATCCACTGAGCTATTTGGCTGGCCATTATCATGAGTTTTTATGGATCTATTTAGAAGAATAAATTTGATGGTTGATGATAAAGGAAAATATAAGTGAAACTTAAAATTTTGTAGACATCATTATTAGAATTATGTAAAACATCTATATGTTGATAGAATAAAACAAGCACAGTGGTGAGCACCTGTAGTCCCAGAACTCAAGAGGCTGAGATAGGAAGATCATGACTTTAAGCCCACCCTGGGCAATTTTTCAAGTTCTAGGCCAGCCTGTGCCTCATAGCGAGTCCCTGACTTTGAAAAGCTGGGCTGGCCAGATAAGTCAGTAGACTAAAGTGCCTGCTTAGGCAGAGCTCAGTGGCTGGGGCTTGATCCCTGCTGTTCTGTACTGGGCCTGCCCCTGGGATGTGCTGAGATGGTTATGGAGACTGATCATGGTGGCACGAGCTTGTAATCCCAGTGCTTGGGAGGCTGAAAACAGGAGAATCATTATAAGTCCAATCTGTGTAGTGAGACCCTGTACTAAACAAAGAAAGAAAGAAAAGAAAGAAGGAAAGAAAGAAAGAAAGAAAGAAAGAAAGAAAGAAAGTGCAAGGGCTAGGTATAGCTCAGTGGTACAGGGCTTGCCTGCCAAGTATAAGGTTGTGAGTTTGATTCTCAGTTCCAAACAAACATACACAAAAAGTAAAGTTGTTTAAGGTTGAAAGAGATTGAAGAATACTTTTTTTTCAGAACCAGGGATTAAACTCAGGACCTTGCACTTGCCAGGCAGGCACTTGTGCCCCTGAGCTATCTCCCCAGCCCCTGACAACTACTTTATGAAAAACAAATTAATTGAGCATACACTGCCAGGGGATAATAGACTTTTTTTGATAATAGGGATCAAACTGAGGATTTTGTGCTTTACAGGCAGGTGCTTATGCAGTGAGCTATCTCCCTGGTGAAAATAGAGATTTGAAATTAAAAGGCCTGAGGCCATTCCTGTTCAACATAGTGCTCATAACACTAGCCAGAGCAATCAGGCAAGAGAAAGAAATAAAAGATATTCACTGGAGAGGAAGATCCAAAAAATTCTACCAGAAAACTGCTAGAATTAATAGCCAACTTAGGAGATAATAAATAAAAAAGAGACCTGTGATATGTTGTGTACATATGCCATGTCCCTATGCGGAACATGTTCATAATGTACTACAAGCATGTACAAAAATATATACAAGAGAAGGGGTCCCAGATATGGAGGGAGGGAGAGGAAAGATGAGTAGGGGCTAAAAAATAAGATAAGATCTGTTGTGTATATGGACAAACTCTCCATGAAGATTGTAATCATTATGTATTATAAGCATATACAAGTTTTAAAAATTCAGTAGTGTAGTAAGATATAAAACAATAGCATTCCTGTGCACTAATAATGAACTCACTGAGAAAGAAAACCATACTATTCACAATAGCAGCAAGAAAAATAAATACTTAGGAATTAACCTAAACAAGGAAGTGAAAACTACAATACTCTGAGAAAAGAAACTGAAGAAGACATCAGAAAATGGAAAGATAAGGGCCAGGGAGATAGCTCAGTAGAATAGGCACATGCCTGGCAAGCACTGGGTCCTGAGTTCAACCCCCAGTACCGCAAAGAAAGAAAGAAAGAAAGAAAGAAAGAAAGAAAGAAAGAAAGAAAATGGAAAGATGCCAGGCATGGTGGTCCATCCCTATAATCCCAGCACATTGGAGGCTGAGTTCAAGTCCAACCTACACTACATAGTTAGAACCTACAAAAGAAAAAGAAATGAAGAAGAGGAGGAGGGAGGGAAAGAGGAGGAAGAAGAGGAGAAGGAGAAAAATGAAAGATATTCTGTGTTCCTGCATAGGTATAATCCATATGATCAAAATGGCTATATTTGCAAAATTGATATATAGGTTTAATGCAATCCCAATAAAAATTCCAACAGCATTCTTTACAGACCTGGAGAAAATCCTAGATTTCATAAAGAACAAGAAGAAATCTGGAACAGCAAATGAAATCCTGGGCAATTAATCTTTTTTTTTTAATTTTATTTATTATTTTTATTCTTGTTTCAGAACCTTTGTTTATTCACCCCTTTTTTTGGCCGGCTCAGCCCACCCCCCAGAGGGCAGGGCTGGCGCAGCATGTGGTGCCAAGGATTGAACCGTGGTCCCTGAAGCCTCCCAAGCTTTCCCAAGCAGGCGCTTTAGACCACTGAGCCATCCCGCCAGGCCCCAATCCTGGGCAATTAAAAGATGGTAGGAAGCATCACTAGACTTCAACTTACACTACAAAGCTACAGTAATAGAAACAGCATGCTACTAATGAAAAACAAACATGTGGAACAATGGAACACAATAGACAACGCAGAAATAATTCCAGGTACATTCATCAACCTGATCTCTCAGAAAGAGGACAAAAACATATGCTGTAGAAAATGTAGCCTCTTTAGCAAACAGTGCTGGGAAAGCTCGGTATCCACATGTAGAAGACTAAAGATAGACTAGTATATTTATCAGGTACTAAATTAAAATCAAACTGGATGAAATATATAAATGTTAAAACAAACACTTAATATATTGGAAAGTAAAATAGATAAAGCTCTTGAAGGTACATGTATAGTCAAGATCTTTCTGAATAGAATCCCAGTTGAATAAGAAATAACATCAAGAATCAGCCAAAGGGATTATATCAAATAAAAAGCTTCTTATAGAAATATCAAATACCTGCAAAGAATATAACCATTATATGTCATATGCATGAACTTAAAATATAATAATAATGAAAATGGGGAAAGGGGATCTAGAGAGAGAGGGAGAGAGGTGGTGAGGAGGGGAAGAGGAATAAAAAAGAATCAAAATGTGTTATGTACATGTATCTGCCCCCTAAAAATCAATGTAAATCACAGGTACTACAGACATATATTACCAAAGCACGAACAAATAGGATTATGTCAAATTAAAAAGCTTCTGCACAGCAAATGAAGCAACCAACCAACAAGGTAAAGAAACAAACTATAAAATAGGTAAAAATTTACTATTCTTGGGACAAAGGATTAACATCTAGACTATACAGGGAACTAAAAATATTATAACTGCAGTAAAAGACTGAATAAAAAAATAGTCAACTGAAATGAATAGATACTTCTCAGAAAAAAATACAAATGTCTCAATAAATACATGAAAAAATGTTCAATATCTCTGGTCATTAAGGAAATGTAAATTAAAACAAGACTCACATCCCATGTGACTTCACAAAGAATGGCTGCCTTTCAGACATCAAACAATAACAAATGCTACAGAGAGCCGTATATCTTGTTGATAGGAATGTAAATTAGTACAACCATTATGGGAATCAGTACAAAGTGTGCTCAAAATATTAAACACAGGGCTGAGGATATAGCTCACTGGCACAGCACCTGCCTGGAAAACACAAGGTGTTGAGTTCAATTCCTGGTACCAAAAAAAAAAACTTGTGGTATCTCACAGGCCAGGGATAAATATAGTTTAGCAGCACAAGTGCCTGCCTGGAAAGTACAAGGTCCTGAGTTCAATTCTTGGTACCAAAACAAACAAAGAAAAACATAAAATTCCATTCAACCCAACTATTTCCCTTCTAGGCATCTTTACAAAAGAGTTTAAGACATCATATTACAGTGATACTTGCATACTGACATTTATAGTGTAATCACAATAGTAAATGTTAAAAATGGCCTATATGCCCATTGGCAGATGAGTGGACAAAGAAAATGTGGCATTTATGAACAATGGAGGACGACTCTACCATGAAGAATATGCTTGAGGCAATTTTAGGAGAATGGATGCATTTTTAGACTATGAGGTGAAATAAATAATATTAACAAATATTAATATTTAAATAAATATTTAAATGAAATAGGCTGGGCATGGTGGCTCAGGCCTGTAATCCCAGCACTCGGGAGGCTGAGGCAGGAGGATTGGTGCGAGTTCGAGACCAGCCTGGGCTACAAAAGTGAGCTCAGGACCAGCCTCAACTGCATAGCGAGACCCTGTCTCAAAAAAGACAAAAAAAAAAAAAAAAAGAAATAAACCAGCAACACAAGCTTGAATATCACATGGTTTCTCTTAAATGAGGGCTCTAATATATAAATAAAGAGCAAAATAAGAGAGAATATAGGAAGTAGGTAGATAAAATTTTTGCCAAAGAGGAGGGACCCAGAGATGGAGGGAGGGGGAGGGACAGGAGACGACATCAGAAAAGAAAGAAGATGTGTTTTCCACCTGTACCAACTCCCTATGAGGAACATAATCATTATGTACTGAAAATATGTATTAATAAAAAGATAAAATTTGAATAGAATGAAAGACCTGGGTTCCGTTTCTGTCTTTGTCAGTTACAAGTTATATGAACTTGGACAACTCTCTAGATTTGTTTCCTTATGTGTAAGTTGGAAATAAGGGCTCTACATACATATTTCTGTTGAATATCAAACTAAATAATGTGAAAGTGCTTTGAAAACTCTTAGATAATATTCAGGTATGTATTATTACTAATTCTATTAGCATTTTAATATTAATTAAATGCAAAGAAAAATAAATATGAAACCTGGTGTTCTTTAGTCTAGGAAAGATCTGTCAAGGGAAGAGTGAACACCTTCTTTCTATCTGAAGCAACTCCAGTGTTGTAGAACTTTTTTTTACTGTCTAACCTTAGTACTCTTAGTTTGCTAATGCTATCTCCTTTGTTGATTCTGTATAAAAGCTAGTTTGTATCATTTCCTGTTTTTTTTTTCTTTTTGAGACAGGGTCTTGCTATGCCATGCAGGCTGGCCTTGAGCTCAGTTTGTAGCCAAATCTGGTCTCCAACTCAACAGCAATCCTGCTTCCTCAGACCAGCAAATGCTGCGATTACAGGCATATGCTACCATGCCCACTTATCATTTCCTTGTGATTTGGACAAAAGTGAGAAAGTGGGAATTAGAAAATAGTGGGATATGAGAAGTTACTCATTCTTCCATTTCTATTCTTTCTGCTCTAAATGTCACTTAACCTCACACATCCTACCTCAGTCAACCATTAAAGGAAGCTGTATTGAGATAGTAATTAATATACCATGTAGTTATTTTCCAATTTCTCATTCTTTTTGGTACCTGGAATAGAACTGAGGAACTTGTGCTTGCCAAGCAAGTGCTTGCTTGTGCTGCTAAACTTTATCCCCAGCCCAATATTCTGAACTTTTAAAAATGACATTTATTCTTTTCTTCTAATGCATCTCATATTGACAGGAGTCTTTTTTTTTTTAGAACTGGGGATCGAACTCAGGACTTTGCACTTTCCAGGCAGGCTGTGCCCCTGAGCTATCTCCCCAAATCCAAAATATGGATCTTTTACTTTGAAAAGTGATCAGAGAAATGTTTCAGCCAGGCAAGCTGCCTGTCATATAGATGTAAAACACACAGAATTTTACCTCTTTAGTAGTTGAAGAAGGAAGAACAAAACCTTCCACAGAAAGTCCATGACACTGCAAAGCAAGAAAAAACATACTGTTATAAGTCATGAACTAATAATGTAGAGGCTAGAAATAGACATGTGCATTTCTAATTGTTTTACAGGTTATGCAGTGAATATTCACAAGTCAGAAAGAACCCTGCCACCTCAGGCACCCTTGCCATGGTGTTGTGATTTCTAAGTGCTGGTGTGCAATGTTGGACAACAAAAACCCTAAGATATGTCCTATGTTTAGGAGATGGAGGTGCGTCCGGACTCTCTCTCCCTTCTGTGATAGATCAGTACTTAATATTCAAAGACTACTTGGAAACATATCTTGCTAAGTCCCAGAGCAATCACAAATTAAGACCTTTAGAAGAATTTTGAGGTTGTAGGAGAAAACTTAGATATATATTTACTGGAAAAAGGGCCAGCCAAATAACTCAGTGTATTAAAGCACTGGCAAGCAGGTGCTATGCCTGGGGGTTCGATCCCCAGGCCTGCCATGCCAGCCCTGCCTCTGGAGTGCACTGAGACCACAATTGAGACGGTGTGGTGGCCCACATCTGTAATCCCAGCTCTTGGAAGGCCATAAGCAGACAGATCACTATAAGTCCGATCTAGTAGTGAGACCCTGAACACCTTGTAGACCCTTCTTGCACTCTGCATGCATCTAAAGCCAGTGTCACATGGATGAGGTCAAGTTCTGCTGCCAGCTGGAGTAGAACCCAGACTTCCGTCTTTCTTGGTTGTAGGGGTTCAGTGCCTGGATTGCTGAGCACTCTGAATCCAACTCTGAAGAAAAAATTCTGTAGGCCACCACCATTCTGGGACATGGTGCTCTGGGGCTCTCTTTTCAAGGCAAATTTTAAAACCTCTGCAACCCTGAGGTTGCAAAGCTTACAGTCCAACTGTTTCTTGTGATGTTCTCTGGCCACCTTTTCCATTGTCCTCTTTCTTCTCAACAACAGTGGTCTCCTCTGCTCTATCTTTACAGTCCACAGCTTTATTGAGCATTCTTTCTTACTAAATTTCTAATGTTTTAAATTGTTCTGCTGGGCTCTTTGCTGTTAATTCTCAATATAAATCTGGCCCCAACAGTAGCCATGCCACCACCTCAACATTCAACTGCTTTGAAATTACTTCTGCAAGATTAGTCCCCCTTAATCAGTCTCTGTATACAAGCAAAATGCAGGTAAACTTTTTGCCAAGATACAATATACATCATCTAGAATACAATAATGAATATGGTCCTTCCCAGCAGAAACACCCTGCACCTAATCTTTACTGGTACCATTTCTCTCTGCCTTCTGCTCCTCTGAGCTCCCACCAGTGTCTCCCATCAAGTACATATTAAATCATTGCAAGGCTGCTTTTTCAGCTTTTTCTAAACCTTTCCACATTCTTCCCACAAGCCAGTTCCAAAGGCTCTTGAGCCATATTGCTATAGTCAGGGTTTTCAAAGGAAAATATAGAATACAAGACACATAATTTATGAGATTATTTTATAATACTCTCCCAGAATCAGATAAAAAAGGGTGTGCAAGATCTGTCCACACACCAGAAACCTAAAGAATCCAAATGAGAGTGTGGGTCCCACAGTAATGTCCTGCATTCAGCTGAAGGCCTAGAGCCCATGGCAATGTTCTTCATGAGTCCAAGCAGAGGCTTAGAATCCATTACAATCTCTCATGCAAGTCCGTATCAAAGATCTGTGCTAGGAAGGCCCCATGGTTAGTGGCGTAAGCAAGAAAGTCTTCAAGAGCGTGAGGAAGTATCTGTGTTTGCAGCCTGAGGGCTCTGCCCTGCAGCCAGAAAGGGATGTTCAAAGTAAGGACGAGAACACCCTCAAAAAGGGGGAGCCATCCTCAG
>PVJA010023401.1:0-33061 GCA_004027025.1 Myocastor coypus | reverse complement strand
TTGCGCCCTAGGGTGGAACCAATCATACCCCAGGACAGGCCCTTGATCCCGTTCTAGGGAGAAATCCAATCATATCCTAGGCAGGCCCGGGTGATACTCCAGGGAAGAACCAATTGTACCCCAGAGTGGGGCTCCCATCAACAGGGAACCAGGCTGCTGAGTCATTCAGCCAAGTTGACACATTGTATCAACCACTACATTGACCCACCCTTTTAAGATAAAGGGTGTTAAGGTCTTCTTTTAGAATTGTGATATCAAATATTAGGTTTTTCATGTTCATTAAGATTTCTCTTATATACTGCTCCCATGTTGGGTGTGTATATATTTATGAGAGTTATCTTTTTGTCTTCAATTTTTCCCTGACCAGTATGTAGAGACCATCTGTATTTCATGTGCTCAATATTGTTTTTAAATTCAGACTGTCTGCAAATAGCATTGCTACCTCTGCTTTTTTCGAGGTGCTGGTCAAGCAAAATTTTCTTTCATCCTTTGACTTTCAGCTTGTGAATTTCTTTATGAATTAGGTGTATTTCCTCTATAAATCATATTGCTGGATTTTGCTTCCTAATCCACTGTGCCAGTGTATTTCTTTTGTACTAAGCACATTTACATTAATGTTTATAATTGGAATGTATTGACTTACGTTTGACACATTTTTTACCTACTATTGTTTTCCCATTTTTCTCCAGTATTTAATTGGTTGCCTTACTCGGTTGGTGCTTTCTATTCTCATTAGTGGACTTTGGGTCATATTGGTGCCTCTTTAAAATATCTTATAGTAGTCTTTGTAGGCTTGGCTTTGTCATTTTGAATTTATTCAGTTGTTCTTTATCATGTAAATATTTCACTTCTCCATCAAAATTGAAAGACAATTTTGCAAGGTATAGCAGTCTGGCCTGGATTTTAATTTTTTTTTTTAAATGGAGTACTTGAAGTACACTGGTCCTTTCTCTTCTTGACTTCATGGTTTGTGAAGAGAAATATGCCATTATTCTGATGGGTTTTCCTTTAATGTAATCTGTTTCTTTTCACTACAGTCTTTGATATATTATTCTTCTGCTGGATTTCTGGGATCCTATCTGTTATATATCTGGTTGTATTTTTGTTGGTTTCATGTTACTTGGAGTTCTGTATGCTTCACATACTGAATGTCAGATTGTTCTCTCATATTTGTGAAGTTTTCTGCTATTACTTCTGCCCATATTCTTTTTATATCACTTGTACTCACTCCTTATTCTCTGATGTCTATTAATCTCATGTTGTTTATCTTTGCATTGTCTTGCACATGGTGACTTATTTTATTCCTGCATCCTGGTTCTTTCTAATAGATCCTTTCTTACCTTTTCACTAGCTGCGACTGTGTCTTTAAGATCTGAAATGCTACCTTTACTTTCATTCATTCGATTTTGCCAGCTTGTTATTAAGATTTTATTTCCCTTTATATCTCTTTGAAATGATTTCATGTGATGTATTTCTTTCCTATATTGCTCATTCAAGGTTTCCCTCATTTTTCTATTCTCCTCTAAGTTATTTTATCAATGTCTTCTTTAGAAGCATTTATTCTTTCATTATTCTTATGATTTTTTTACTTCAAAGATTATTTCTAATCTTATTTACCCTCTAATTTTCTGTATTTATTCCTTTACTTCAAATGCTATTAATTCAGAGGTCTCTTCTTTTTTTTACACTTAAGAGACTATTGCTGATCTCATTTTCTCTATAATTTTGTCCAGTTGTTTTCTTACCTCAGATACTATTATTTCATACATTTATTAATTTTTTACTTCAGAAGTTATTTCTGATCTTATTTCCTCTATATGTTTCTCCATTTGTTTCTTTACTTTAGATCCTCTTAATTCCAAATTTTCAGCTGTGGGATTCCCACTTTTTTCTATTTTATTGTCTCCTGTATTTATTCTGGCTGGGTTTGTGGCCTTAGATTGCATCTTGCTCCTTCTGTTCATCATGTTGTATAGCATTGTCCTTTGCCCTTTGGTGTAGCACTTTGGTGTAGTTATGCAGTTAGCACTTACTGAAATTCAGGTCCAGATCAAGCAAGTTGGAACTTGTCCAGATGTGCTGGCTGAATCTGGCTGTTCTGCTCTGCTTCCTTCTGCTGCTCCTCGTGGAAGTGAACCTGCTGTGCTCCTCTAGCAGTATATTCAGCTCCTAGATTAGCTGGCATGGTCTGAAGCCAGTATCTCTGCAGGGAATTTTGCTGCAACATTCCACAGTACATGTTGGGTCCAGGGTCTACAAAAGTACCTCCATGCACCCTTTGATGGGCTCATGGGGAAGTATTCAGTGGATGCGGGCAGACAGAAATGTCGCTATTGTAATGCATGTACCTATGGCTCACTGAATTTGACTTGAAAGTATCTAAGCTACCAGAATATCCAATCCCAGAATAAATAACAACATCTTGCTATAACACTACATTCTTTTTTACTAATAGAAGAGTATCTGGAAAGTAAGGCCATTTTGCTATTAAACACAGCTTTGGAAAATAGTACTTGTGTATGTCGGAACAGTAGTTTTACCTTGTAAACCTGTGAGCTAACTAGCATTTCACACAGGTAATGTTTTCTCAGTTACAAGATGACCACGAGCATGTGAGTAGACTACTAAAATTCAGAACGGGCAGGAAGTTCACAAGAAGGAAGTGAGACATGGCTCAGCATTGCCAGGATCCACACAAGACCATAAATATCCCAAATGGTCCTAAGACTCATTTCCTGTGGTAGCACTCTTCAGTCTTCCTCAAGCATATCACAATGTTCCTGCTAAAAAATGACTACACTGAATAACATTCTCTCTCTTCTTTGTCATAACGACTAGGAACACAGATTTGCAGACACAACATATATTAGCAGCCATTCTGAGCAATCCGGTTCAAAGCCACCTGCAAATCTCCTCTTCAAATGAAGCGGTGTGTGTTCCCATAAGTCAGAACAAGAACTCCTATCTTATGCCCAAAGGCAAAGCCAAATGATGTATTTACAGAAGGATATCCCCATGTGCTTTGTTTTGTTTTGTTTTTTGCTGGGACTGGGGTTCAAACTCAAAACCCTGCACTTGCCAGGCAGACACTTGTGCCACAGAGCTATCTCCCCAGCACCCCCCATGTTTTTTCTTAATATATGTCCTAACCTATATTCTGAACTTGCATAAACAGCAGGCATGCATGTTTAATATAAAAAGAAAAAGAAAACTAGTAGTGCTGTGTTAACTTTTCATCTGAGAAACAGTCATTATCTACTGAGTCTTTCATTGTTTTTTTGTTAAATATGGAGAGGAACTTACATTTCATCAGATTGATGCTAAACCCCCAAATAATAGTTTTAATATACTCCATGAAATCACAGACATAATTATGCTTAAAAAATTTCAGAACTTCATTGAAGAAAGACATAACTCTTTCAAAGAGCTCATCTTATCCTAATTCCCTTACAACTCCTAGTTGAATTTTTAAGGCAATTCCAAGGGGTAACATCGAGATGCTATAGCACTATGCTCTTCTGAGAGAAGAACATTTCCTGTTTGTCTCTCTTAGTCTGGTGAGCTAATAAGGACCCCGCTCCACACTTAGACTCTGGCATTAAATAAAAAGCCACTTAGAGATGTTGAAACACACACTGTGGAATTGCAAAACTGTGGAAATTCTTCCAGGAGAACATACCTTATTTCAAGAATATAAATGAATTAATCAGTAAGCTCGCTACTTAAATGCTAGAAACATCCTTGATTAAATTTAATGTAGTGAATTTCTGCAATCATCACCAAACTAACCATTGATTAACAAAGGCCCCTGAGTGGCAATTTTTTACTGTGATTTTCTTTCTGCTCTTCTTTGAAGGACATACCTTGAAATGCTGCTGGTTTGGAGGACACTGTCACACTGAGAATTCAGTCTGCATCTATGTCACGAGGCCACTTGGTTCATTTAGCAACAAGGTAATAAATGAACCAGCCATTTAGACAGAAGCTTATTTTAATTTTCTGTCATGAGGTCACTGAATTTTTGCTAACTCGTGAATCATTACAAAAGCCTGATAATCATTTAATAAATATTCACATATTTTTCTCTTCCCACCTATAAAAAGTATAAAAAAGGAGAAACTACCACAGGCTATTAAGACTATATAAGAACTGATGCATAAAGCACATGCCAAGGGGATGGTTTCTTATATTCTCCCATGTTTATCTTTAGTGATGAATAAAGGAAGTTAGGAAGTCACAGAACATATTATCAAGGACTGAAATTGTCCAAAGTGATTATTTTTCTTGCTTAGACAGACAGTGAGACAGACAGATGTCCCATCAACTCAAATTTAATTCACACAACAAATCCAGTTCAACAATTTATTTTGCCTTTACTGAATTCCTGTTATGCATCAGCATTTATAATAAAAGAATCAAAGTCCTAGTTCAACAGAGCTTATGTATTAGTGTAAGGTATACCATTTCTAGACTGAAAATATTTCCCCTTGTACTTTCTCTGACACATTCCAAGTCTTGTGGACACATACTAGTGTAAATCGTATACATTCTAAATTATATATATACATATATATATATATATATATATATATATATATATATAGCATGATAGTTGGAAGAAAAATCTCTAGTATTGACTCAGACACACAGTTTGTTCTTGGACAACAAATCATATGAGTAAAAAGATAAGCTCCTCCTCCCTTTACAGCCATAATGAATGCCTGGCTAATAGTCTCTTTGTCTTATGTAATAGGCAAGGACTAATACATTAAATGTGCATTAAAACACTTGCTTCATGATTTAAGGTAGATAGCATATTTTACTGTGCTTTGATGCATAATAAAATATATTGAGTAAAGAACGGATGTTAGTAAACTATAGACTCAACACACTGATGTTTCTTTTTCTCACAGCAAACATCCATTCCATGATCAACTATTATGGAGCAATGCCTTCAAGGTATTATTGATATACAGACAGGATATACCTTGAATTTATTTCCTTCACTCATTACAATTATATGTTATCCACTGCTACAAACTATTCACGAGAAGGATTGCAGAAGAAATCATTATAGTATAGCAATATGTAATGACTATTACATGTAAGAAGAATGCTTTGGAACTCTGAGATCTGAGTGACAGAATTAAAACTGATAAGTTTTATGGTATATAAGAAAATTCAATAATCTCAGATAATATAATATGTTAACTTAGGAAGTAGTGGTTGTTTTTGTGCACTTTTTTGAGGAATTTTTTCAGGGTGGTCATTACAACCAATTATAAGTCAAAGAAATAAAGATAAGTGATGGATTAAAAGAGACAGTTTCACCCAGTCCAGCAATGTTATGTTTTCAAATTGTCCTTTTCTTAGAAAGTTCATGAATCATGGCTGAGATACGAGTTATCACGTATAAGTAACATAACTGACATGACATGTTTATAATAATGTATGACTATGAAAAAATATCTTATTAGAAATTGTGATGCAATTCAAATATTCTTTTCATTCTAAATGAATCTCCCCTGCTTTGATTTGTATACATCATTTCAGAATTTCCCAAACCAGCTGTGAAATTGCTGATTTGTCTCCAGTATGAATTTCTTTGTTAAGAAAGAAAATGACTCTTTCAAACAGTCTCCTTCCTCTGAAGAGAAAAGATATCTTTGCCTTTCCAAACATACGTAGGTCAATTCAAAGGGAACCTATGTGTTTCTTAAGTACAAGGCAATGTCACCTCAGGATATGGTTCTTTCAGCAGCTGTTATACTACATTTATATCCACAACAGCTGCGTTTGGCACAGGAGCCAGGAAAGGAGGTGAATGTTATCTTTCACACACAGGCAAAGTTCACTCATTAGAAACGTTTTACCCTCCTGAAAGGAAAATTCCCATGGAACCATCTTTTTCTTTAAGACCGGAGAGATCTATGCCAATAAATGTATTTAATTCTTAATTTGCTTCCCTCTAAAAATCTGTGTAGTACCGTTTGCTCATGTTTTGCAGTTTCATCTTTGGTTCATCAGTATTGGAGAACAAGCATTCTTTACTTATCTAAAAACCTCAAACCAAGCATTTTAACCATTTCACTACTGCTGACACCACTGGTCCTCCTCCTCCTGGAAGTCTGACAGTCCTGAAAAAACATCAATAGGCCTGCATTTCTAAAACATTCAAAATAGCATCACTAGCCGGGCGTGGTGGCTCATGCCTGTAATCCCAGCACTCGGGAGGCTGAGGCAGGAGGATTGATGCGAGTTCGAGACCAGCCTGGGCTACGAAAGTGAGCTCAGGACCAGCCTCAACTGCATAGAGAGACCCTGTCTCAAAAAGACAAAAAAAAAAAAAATAGCATCACTATTTTTTACCAATGAATCAGTTTTCATAGAAGGCACTACGCAGTCTTCAGCGGCAGTGCTTGTTAATTAAACATTAATTACTTTGCACCCACCAGAGGATAACTACTCATCTCAGATTTACAGGACCCTCAAACACAGCTATGAGCCTGGAAATAAACCTCAGTCCTGTGGAGAAAGATTAAGTTTTGGAGGCACAAAGGCTATCTTATCAAAATATGAAAGAAAACAGGATAGAAGTATAGATTGAATAAAATTATTTAGTGAGTATTGAAGGGGAAATCTGAAACTCATTCCAAAGAATATAAATCATGCCTCAATAAATGGTAATACAATAGCAGCCACCATGGAAAACATTTCTAATGATCCCGTACACAAGGTATTCAGTTCTTACTGGATGAGTAAAGAGATGGCAAGAAGGTGCATGTTCTTTAACATTTTATTGATTGATTGATTGATTGATTGATTGTAACTTTTTTAGGGAAGGACATACAGGGTGTTCAGGGTCTCACTATTAGATTGGCCTTGCAGTGATCCACCTGCTTGCAGCCCCCAAAAGCTAGGATTACAGGTGCACAACACCACACCAATTGCAATAGCAATCTCAGTGCACACTGTGGGTAGAGCCAGGATGGTAGGCTCTGAGACCTAAGCCCTAGCCCCTGAACTTGCATGCAGGCACTATAATCTGCTGAGCTACTTGGCCTGCCCCCCTCTTTAAACTTTGAAATCTCACCTTCACTTTAAGTCATAGTCTGCATTTAGGAGAAATAATATCCCCCCATGTGTATCTTCAGTGAATATTTATTCATTGCTTTGGCACTCCTATTGAGACAACATCATTTTTTATTGTATATCATTCAAACCTACAATGTAACTCAAAACTGTTTATAACAGCTCTTTATTATAAATACAGAGTTTATTAAAATTAATGTTTGTGGAGGATCACATTGCCAATTCTTCTGGCATACATATAAAATGAAGTTTAGCTGGTAACAGGGCTTCAAGATTAAGAATTATTACCTTTGGAACCTTAGTAGCCATGTGACAAACATTAACATAAGGGATTTATCTAAGGAATTATATACATTTTCTGCACAAAAACCATTTGTCTATTTTTTAATCATTCATTATTTGGTTGCTTCGAATGTGACTATGCTCGAATCCAACCTGCAAACACAGGATAAAAACTATGTCACAAAGACTAGAGAATATATCCCTGGCATCATGAAACTTCATAGCAGGCTTTTACCACCTACTTCAACACTGACTGAAAGAGAAAGAGCATCTTTTTCACTTATTGACATCAGCATATACAGGGTTTTTGGCTATGATAGAAAAGTCTGATACCAAGTAATATGGCATGAAAATAAGTGCTATTTAAAGTCATTTGAATCTGATCAGATCATTATCAATGGTCCAGGGTGAGGGAAGTATATTTGCAAAGTAAACTAAATATAGAGCTGCAAAAGTTTTTTTTCACATCTTTGCATATCTCACATTTGTGAATCTCAAATATGCTTGACAAAGTGGAAATATAATACAGAATTCTCATTTCACCTAGAAAAAAATTCCATAGAGGCTTCCCAGGACAAGTCCAATATTTTAAAACCTATATTTCTTTTAAAGAAAAATTCCATTGAATGCTTCTGTACGGCACACAGGGAGGGCTCTTATTCTCTTAAATAAAGCTGTAGAAGCTCTACGTGTGATTTGCCAGTGTTTTATCTGTTAGGAAATGTCTATGGCACACGATTAGTCTACAACAAAGATTTTTAGTTCTCTAAGTGGATGATGAAGTTGAAATTTAGAAGCAAGACAAAATTATTAGAAAAACTGCTCCAGTTGTAGATACAAAGCAAAACACAGAAGGAACATTTTGAAGCTTTCACTTACGTTACGTCACATAGCATGAGTTTTCATACTCATACTATGTAAATGGGAGGCACTATACAAGAGGTACAAATATATCTGAAATAGCACATGAAAAGTGAAGTGAAACATACAGGGAATGAATAAAGAGAACTTTCTTAACCTGGTTAACAAAACGATTTTACCACCTGTAAAAAGGTTGTGGTAAGAAGTACAGACAATGTTATTTCTGAGCAAGCAGCAAGAAGCACTGAAGATAGGAAAAGGAAAGTAAAATAAAGGGGACAGCATCACTAGGACTTATTGAGAAAAATACAGTCACTCTGAACATGCTTCCCACCCACAGACACTCCAGCAGGTTTACTTGATCAGTTCTGACAGTAACAAAAAGTACTCCAATTGGAAGGCATGTAGCCATCTGCCAGTCTCACCTTTTTATCTGAAATTAAGCAAGCAACTAACTGGCCAGCCCATTAGCTCAGCAGATTAATGCACCTGCAAACAGCCTGGGGGTTCTGCTGTGCCAGTAGTGCAGGCCCCACCCCAGGGGTGTGCTGAAATGGTAATATGACTGGGTGTCGTTTTTGTACCCCCTAAGATCAGCCAAATCCCCTCAGGATTTAGTTTGGAACCATGTACAGTGCTTTGTAGAAATGCAGTTGGTGTCAATTGTCTGGAAGAGTAACAGCCATTGCTTGACCAGTTTGCTCTCGGTGACAGCCTGAGAGAAAATGTCCTCTCTAGGTTACTCTCCTTAGGTACACTATGTACCTTTAATCCCTTCACTCTGTGGTCCCTTAATCTCCTTGAATACAAAATTTGGGAAACAACTGAGTTATAGGCCGTTATAGAACAGGTTCTCTTATGTCCTGAAACTTCACTGACCTTGAAGAGCTTGGGGCAAAATATTGGCTATCCTTGTAGCCCCTCTTTTTCTGTATTTTTTGTTTATAAACTTATATTCTTAGCCCTCCAGAAGAAAAGCTTACTGACACTATTACTCCAAAACATAGGAGCTTGAACTTAATATCATTATTTTCTGATTATCAAACATATTAGACTTGGAGTTGCTGTTTTCCATCAAACATTGATATTCCAACAAATCCCTATACAATGTGATAAAAGCAGTTACTCATTTGTACACAGCTATTTAGAAATTAAGCATGTGTCAATTTTAGCCTGTCCATCCTTTGGCATTCTTTCCTATTCTCTTATTCCCAATTAATACCCTTTTTTGTTTTCTTGTAAACCAACCATTTACCTTAGAGAGAGTATAACAGTAACTGAAATTACATTGTAAGTAGCACACATCTTAGGAGTCAGAATGACAGGCATACCGAACATAGTTTTAGTGTTACATGTTGCTATTATCAGTGTCAAAAATCTTTTGAGGTTTTTTAGCTTTGTTACACAGGTCTTGCATTATGTTGCCCTTAACCACCAGGCAGAAAAGTTTAAACATGACACATAAAACATAAAGGTAGGTGAGTATGCTGAACTGTAAAAGGCTCGAATCAACAACTTCCAAAATTGCTGGTTTTGCCAGTAATACACTGCAATTATGGAACATTTGACTATGTATACAACTACCTTAACTTATATCAAGGGGAAGAAATCTATAGTACTGATAGCCATTAGAAAATTTATCATGTCTACACCCTAGGCTCTGTATAAATACAATGAGGACAACAATATGCATTGTATCAGTTATTGGGAATGTATTACTAATGTGTTTTGAAAGTCTCACATTGTAATTTCTTATTAAAAGTAATTATAATAAAAAAAAACTGGGTGTAGTGGCATATGCCTGTAACCCCAGCCCTTGGGAAGCTGTACACAGGTGAATCACTGAAATTTGGATCTTGTAGTAAAACCCTAAACATTCTCTACACACTTCCCTAAAATTAAAAAAAAAAAGCAACTTTTATGTCACAGGACTACACCCACTGCAAAGAAAGAGCAATGACCAAGCTTTTCTTACGCTCTGTACTTCACTCCCTATGTATCTTAACTGCTTCAAACAGAAACTTTATAGACTAAAATAGATGATGCTAAACCCAGGTTTTAAACGCAGATGCCAAATGTATCACACAACATTAAAACAGCAATTTCTTGAAATATAAAATGCTCACATCTTTACAAACAGCTTCCTTGAAGGCCTATCACCGGTCAATCACGAAAGGAATTTGTAGTTTGGCATGTAGAAACAATGTACATGTGAGTATCATCTGGCATGACAAGGCTCACATGAGCAAGCCTGTGTGCATTTCATTAACAGAAGAATGCATCATGGGATGTTAGATTATTTTATTCTGTAAGTAGTAGGAAAGGTAAAACATATTTCTTTATAATTTAATTGGCATCTTCTCTCATCACACTTGAACAAAATAAATATAAGCATGTGAACTATTTAGAATAACTTTGAGTCAATACAAACTACCAAATAAGAGACAAAAAAAAAAAAGAGAGAGAGAGAGAGAATAGTAGGCTGTAAACTAGCAGAGGGGAAAAAAAGAGAGATTTTTTTTTTCTATCTGCGATGTGCTGTGTTCATTTATTTTGACAAGTGCAATTTAGTTTTAATTATTCATCATATGGTAGTGAGCGGGCTACAGAACGTTTCATAAAGAAATGAAAAATCTGTAACAGCAAGCCCTATTAACAGGCAATATTCTATTAAATATTTGCTTGCAGTAATGTAACAGCAAGAAATTTATAGTAGGGATCTATTGCATGAGCTTTCCTATGGGCACACCATAAGGTGTCCAAATCTGGTCCTTAATATCTATACGATGTGATGTACCCTTCTGTTTGCACATTTGCAACACTGAGAATTTATCACCTTTAAGGCTCATGCTAACGCAAATTTGAATGTGGAGAATGTTCTTAAATTGACAAAATAGTTGTACCATCATCATCTGCACTTGATACAGAAATACTTAATAAGGAACAATTTTACATCCCTCAGAGTAAACATTTATACTTTCTAAAGTATAAATGGTGATCATAACTAAGGATGTGGCACTGGACAGAGGACATTGTATCTATTAAAAAGTTTACAATGCAGAGGACAACCTGCAAGAAGAAATAAGTGCCTGTAAAAATATGCTAAAGTTGAAAAGGACATGATTTTATCACGTAGCTACGTTATGTAGCATTAAGTACGAGAATTGTACCTTCATCTTTTAATAGGAAAATGAGGTTTATATGTTCTCAAGATGGTAAAATGCACTGAATTACAGCCAACTATTGGGCTTCATCAGATACTTTATAATACAATACAAAATCCCACAGATGGACAAAATGAGAGAAAGGCTCAATGATGATTAAAATAAATGTAAGATGAAAAGGTAATAGTATTGACTATTAGAGGAACAATGGATAAGTATATAACAAAAAAGAAGGGAAATATCTTCCATGTAAAAGCAGGAAGAAAATTACTAGGATGAGAAACCCAAGTCTACTACTCGTTAGCTGTAGACTTTGAATCACACTTTCTCCTCTGAGTATCATCACCACAAACTTTAGTATGAGAATAATCAAACAATAATTCATATGAAAAGCTCCTTATTAAACATAGATGAGTCTAAATTTTTATTATCATTAAAATTAAAGATAAATTTCACTGATGACTTTCTCACTAATTGGTGAATGGATTTATGATTTTTGTGAATAAAACGGACCGTACCAAATAATAGAGTTATACACAAAGCAAACACATAGTATGATTGGTTAAAAATTTTGAAAAGGAGACAAAATTATGGAAAATTGGCTAAAACAGGAATTTTCAAATAAAAATCTAGGAATACACAGACAACCAGTAACCATTAAATATCAGTTTATTAATAAGATGCAGCTTTGGGTGAAGTGCTAAAGCTATATAAATCTCTTCTCATTTGAGTGGTAGACTCACAATCAAGAGCACAGAAAGGGCATCAGGAAGAGATAAATGATTAGAAAAGTAAATACTCTCAAAAAGTTTTAAGCAGTATCTCATTCCAAAATTAATTGTTTCAAGCCGGGCGTGGTGGCGCACACCTGTAATCCCAGCATTCCGGAGGCTGAGGCAGGAGGATCGGTGCGAGTTCGAGACCAGCCTGGGCTACAAAAGTGAGCTCAAAGGCAGCCTGAACTACATAGTGAGACCCTGTCTCAAAAAGACAAAAAAATAATAATAATAATAATTGTTTCATCCAATAACTATGCAGACTTACTTTCTCTATTTATTAGGATGTAGCTTTCTAAACATTTACTAACACAAATATAATTACATAAACTCAAGTAATATCTACTGAAACATCTTAAATCAACATATAAGAAAGTAGCAAAACACATAAATAGCATGCAGGAATAACTGCAAATGTAAAATTAATAGGAAATCTTGGCACATATGATCAAAATAATTCTACTAAGACAGAGATTAGTCACAGGAAGTTGCATAGTCTATCAGCAAAATACTTTAAGAAAGTAAAAGATTGTTAGCAGAGCTCCTTAGTAGTGATTCAGCAAAAGATATAAGAAACTCTAGAAATCTGTTGTAAATTTTGTGGCAGAATAGTTGTTTTTCTTTGTTTTGACTGAAACAATATGTTAAGAGTTTTTAACTGTGACCTCAGCTTACAAATATCAGGCCTTATCAAAAATACTTTTTCAAAAGATACAAGTTCCTTTATCTGAAATAAAGTCACTGCTCTTCCTAAAGGATAGGAAAACAAGGTAGTAGAAATGGAAGGAAATCATCTTCAAAACTGACAAATGACTCCAGTTTATCACACAAAGAACACAAAATAGACTGCAGATGGAGGATGATCCCATTAATCTGAACAATTTAATTGGAAATAGCCAAACCAGTAATGCTAGACTCTGAAGAATTGTTTTGTATCCCAAATTACTTAAAATGGTAGTTTATATTCTGAAAGTAATCATATATCTATTAAATATTGTATTTTGTTCTTTGTACACATTACCTGCTATTCTTATAAGAATGAATTAGTTGTAAAAAGACAAGAACTTGAAAATTAGCTTTAAGAGACATCAAAGAACTATGTGGAAAACACATGTACAGCACAGAAAAAATAAATAATTTTTGAGAATTTCTGGATTTTTTAATATTTTTAATAATAGTATTGAGGATGGCAGGAAGAAGGAAACACTACAGGGAAAAATAACCAAATCATCAAATTTGATTTTCAGGCCTGTATGTATTTAACATCATTTATTATTTAAATCACTGTTGAGTCTGAGGCAGGAGGATCGGTGTGAGTTCAAGACCAGCCTGGGCTACAAAAGTGAGCTCAAGGCCAGCCTGAACTGCATAACAAGACCCTGTCTCAAAAAGACAAATAAATTAAACAAACAAACAAACAAACAAACAAATAAATAAATAAATCACTGTTAAGGCTTGCTGAGTTTCTCTAAAACCTCATGTATAGATAGGTAATGAGTTTCACAGGTGGTTGAATGAATATAAATTAAGGGTATGATAATGGTATTAAGGGTGTGAATGATAGAAGCCCCATCTTGGGGGAGGGGTAGGCAGAGGGATGTCAATCACTCAGCTTAGCTCTTAGTCTAGCTGGACTATACAGGGAGAGAGACTGCAGACTTGCTACTGCAGCTTCTGTTTGTTACCCTACCATCTCCTTCCTGCTTGCCATGGACGTGTTCTCCTCCATGGTACTCTCCTGCCTTGTTGTGCTGCTTTGAAGCCAGCCAACTATGAAGTGAAACCTTTACAAATAGTAAACAGGAATAAATCTTTCTTTCTTTTAACTTGTGAGTGTCAGGTATTTTGTTTCATTAATGAGGAATATAACTACGACAATCACCAGGTTTACTGCTCAGTTTTCTTATGCACTGGATTCTAAATCAACAACTGCATTAAAACTACAATTCAATCCACAAAAAGAGAACATATTTTATTATAAAATTCAAGTTGTTAAATCAAAGGGCTGGTCACTGACTTGGAAGAGGTATCTTTTATTCACTTACAGCAGTGCAGCTCATAATACCTAAATCTTCAAAGCAGCCTATATCTATTAAGAGAAGAGCAAATGAAGAACATGTGGGGACCAGCGAATAGCTCACTGGACTCAGCACCTGCTTAGGCAAGAGCAGGAACCAAGACTGGATCCCCAACACCAAACGTTGTGCCGCCGCACCCCACCCCCAGGTGCACTGAGCCAACCACCAAGTCCAAGTGCGGTGGCACGTACCTATAATCACAATGCAGGGGAGGCTGAAAACAGGATGATCACTAGTTCAAAGTGTGTAGTGTGACACTATATAAAACACATTAAAAAATGTGATATGTATACACAATAAATACTACTCAGACATTAATGAGGATAAAATTTGAGTCTTTGGTTGAAAAATTGATGCTCTTGAGACTATAATGACTTAGGTGAAATAAATCATATAGAAATTCAAAATCATAATGTTTCTCTTACATAAGAGATCCACAGCATAAATAATTTAAAGAAGAAAATAGAGAACTGGAAACAGAGAGTTATACTTTGTGGGAAGGGGAATTGGAAATGGTGGTGCAAGAGAAGTGGAGAGAATGGGAAGGGAAAGTGAAGAGTATCAGAATCCAGTAGTGCTAGGGTTTGTGTATAGGTGTCCCCCAAAGCCTCAAGCAGTCAAGGGGCAGCTCCTAGAATTTGACTATTGTGGAAATGGGTGCAGCACCTCCCCTGGGGCAGGTGATTTGCATTTCAATGTAAGGAAGAAAAAGAAGGTAGAGGTTTCAGCTGCTGCTACTCTTCCTGCCCTTTTGATCTTGCCCTAAGCCATGAAAGGTTGCCCCCTGCCTTGTGCCACTCTGCACTCTGCCTTGGAGCCTGCTGAATATCTGCTGAATATGGACTGAAATCTCCAGTATTGTGAGCTATATAAACTTTTCTTTCTTTTTTTTTTTGACAGTTTCAAAACACATTAGTAGTACATTTCAATAGTTGATACAATGCATATTGTTGTCCTCCTACTAGTTGTACCACACACAGGCTGTAAAAGTTATAATTTTTAAGTCATTATTGGTACAACAAAAATTCTTCTCACTGAACTAAGAGAAAGTAATTGTATATATAATCAAATGTTTGAATATCACAGTGGGTTATTGGTAAAACTGGCATGCTGGAAGCTGTTGATTTAAGCCTTTGCCAGCTCAGCATTCTAATCTAGCTTTCTGTTTTGTGCCTTGTGGTTAATTTTTTTTCTACTGAGTGGTTAAGGAAAAGCTTAAGCATGACCCAAGCAGGAAAACATAGAACTTTTGTATCTCTCAAGGGCAGTCAAATCCCCTCAGGATTTACTTTGGAACCATGTATAGTGCTTTGTATAACTATTGTCAGTGTGAGCCATCTGGATGAGTCACGGCCATTGCTTGACCAGTTTGCTGTCTGTGAAAGCCTGAGAGAATGTTTTCTCTCTAAGTGACTCTCCTTCAGCATACCAAGCATCTTCAATCCCTTTCCTCTGCAGCCCCATAATCTCCTTGAACAAAACATTTGGGAAAACACTGAGTTATAGGATATTATAGCACAGGTCCTCTTATGTCCTGAGTCCTCACTGACCTCAAAGGGCTAGGGCCAAAATATTGGCTATCCTTGTAGTCTTTCTTTTTCTCTAATTTTTGGTCTATAAACTTATATTCTTAACCCACCAGAAGAAAAGCTTAATGATACTATTATTCTATAACGTAAGTACTTGAGCATGATGACATCACTGTCTTTCTGAGTATCAAACAATTTAGACATGATTTGGAATTGTCATTTCCTATCGATCATTGATATTCTAATAAATCTTTGTAGAATAATAAAAGCAGATACACATTTTTACACATTTAGAAATCTAAGCATATGCAAAATTGTAGGCAGTCAATCCTATGGTATTTTCCTAGTCTCTTATTTTCATTTAACACCTTTTTTTTTTTTCTTGTAAACCAACCACTTACTTGATAGAGGGTATAGCAGTAACTGAAATTTCATTAGAAGCAGCACACATCTAAAAGACCAGAATGACAGGAATTCCAAGCAGATTTTTACTGTTACACATTGCTATCCTCAGTGTGGGGGAATATTAAAGAAATTGAAGGCAACAATAAGTATATACTGTGTACTAACAAATTTATCAGTAAGGCTTCAACAAGTCATGTGAGCTTAGGACAAGAGTGATGTGACTATTGTAGTTACAAGACAAAATAATTAATCTCTCAGACTAGTCTTTTCTAGAAAAACAACTGAGGATATTATAAACCTGTTAGACAATTTCTTCTTTTTGTTTTCCTTGAGCAAAAACAGAACCATCTTAATAATTAAATAAATAAACCTTTCCTTCCTTCATTTTGAGAGTTGGGTATTTGTCTCAGTATCAAAAGAATAGTAACTAAGACAAATAGGTTTATGTAGCCATTCTCTACAGAGAATTCACTCAGTATGTATTTCAAACACTTATTAATAAGAAACAGGATATTTATCCTTTGACTTCTGGTGAATCTTTACCATTTATTTTTCTATGAAACAAAATAATGATTATGCAAGACACTTGACAAAAGAGAGATTAACTGTTAATTTCACTGATGTGCAAATTCACAAAATTTGGGAAACAAGTTTAAGAAATACATAAATATTAATAAATCAAACATAAATTCCCCCAAAATATAGGAAAATGTAATAAAAGTGATAATAAATGTTAAGTATTGTACTGAGGATTCTTCTGGAAATGTGATCAATTTTATTTAATACTGCATTCAATTTTTTGAGACATAAACAAAACATCAGTAGCATATTTTTGCCATTCAATTATGTTCGAGGAAAGATAAATTCAATCATTCTTCAGAGACTGTTGTTTAAATATCTCTAATATTATAATTTATTGCATGGATGTGTTTAGTATCCACTATGTGCCAAGAAATATTAGATTCTTATAAATATGAATATGGAATGAAAGTAAAGTTAATGACTTACACTAATGTAGACACACTGCTGATTTGTAATAATTTGGTAAAAATAATCATAACACAATAGAACTGATTTTGGTTTTTTTTTTTGTTTTTGTTTTTTTTTTTGGCTTTTTGAGACAGGGTCTCACTGTGCAGTTCAGGCTGGCTTTGAGCTCACTTTTGTAGCCCAGGCTGGTCTCGAACTTGCAGTGATCCTCCTGCCTCAGCCTCCCAAGTGCTGGGATTACAGGCGTGAGCCACCACGCCCGGCAAGAACTGATTTTGAAGTATTCACTTTGCTAACTTGTTTTGTAGAAATATATAAAGTAAATTAGTTGAAAAGCTTATCAAATAGATAATTGCTTAAGAGGAAGAAAAGTTTCTATTCTAATGTTTATACTTCATGACATCACTTCAGTGAAACTGTACTAACCCTATTTTTTAATCTAATCTATGGTTATTAAGTACAGAGTACTACAGGACTTCTTAACATAATTTGTTATGATTTGAATAAGTAGTACTTGGTGAATATTTAAAAAAAAATAAGAGCTAGCAAGACAGCTTAGCAACAGGGCATATGTAAACCATGTGTACTCCCCAGCATACCCCAAAAATACAATATGTTTTTGGTGACATATCACCATATAATGCATAGCATCTTTAAACGTTGAATCCAAGAATCCCTAAATATAGAAATAGCAGTCAACTAAAGACAAAATGGAGGAAAGACAAATTTATTCTTTCTTTTCAAGTGTCTTATTAAAATTTTCTCAATGGCTTCAATCATACAACAACATGCTTCCTAATGGGTCATTCAAGATGTGATCTTGAAAGTGCTATTCTCCTCTCTGATTCAAAACTGAATGAGAGTTCCAATCCAAAAAGGGAACCTGATAGAGGGCAAGACTTGAGGAAAACCTCCTGAAGTAAAGATTCACTCATTTAGTTGCTATCTTCCTGACATTCCTGTTGTTATTAGCTAATACTGTGGGAATATAATGTCAATGGACTTATTAGCATTCCTGGAACAAATATTTAATATCCTAGGTGTCCATGTTCAAATTTGGAAATGTTAATTAATTCCATTACAAATTGCTTTTGGCATATTAAAGGTGTTCTAGAAAATTAACAACGAGCTTATAGGACAAAGAGTGCATTTTAAAAATGATCAGGAAGGCCAGTTTTCTATTAGCTCCATTTCTAGGCTAAGTATCAGTATGTTTCTAATGTGAATTTAGAACATTTAATTAGTGACATTGCACAAATAGATGACAACAGAACATTAATACTGTTAAGTGGACTTTATTTTGCAATGGCTTAAAAGTAAAATTCATAGATATTTTACCAATTTTCCTTTAAAGGAATTTAAGAATTAGAGTAAAATCAATGTTTAGGTCTAATCTAAATTAGTAGGTATTACAATCACTATTATCTTCTAGGCTCCAGGATCACTGAGTACTTCTTTTTTCACTCAGGATATGGGAGAGTTACATAACATATAATAATACTATTATTATATAATAATATAATTTATAATAATATAAATCAAATTATGATATATATTCTTTGACAGAGATCAGTACAGCTCAAATATGCACAATATAGTCCAAAATTAAGTGGTCATGCAAATATTAAGATGCAATGTAAATCCCTTCATCAATAAAAGTTCCAAATATTGGTTACATTTGTTTCCTGCTATTAATCCCAAATCACTTTAAACTATAAACTATTAACCATATGTTATGGTTTGTGTATAAGTGTCCCACCAAAGGCTCAATCATTCATGGGGAAGCTGCAGGAGTTTGTAATTTTTTTTTTTTAAAGATTTATTTTATTTTATTTTATTGTTTCCGAACTTTTTGTTTATTAATTTATTTTTATGGCTGGCTCAGCCAGCCCCGAGGGCAGGGCTGGTGCAGCATGTGGTGCCAGGGATGGAACCCGAGGTCCCTGAAGCCGCCCAAACTTTCCCAAGCAGGTGCTTTAGACCACTGAGCCATCCCGCAGGGCCCAGGAGTTTGTAATTGATTATTGTGGGTGTGGGTGCTGCACCTGCCCTGGGACAGGTAATTTGCATTTCAATGTAAGGGAAAAAGAGAAGTTAGCTGCTTGGCGGGCAGCTACTACTCCTTTTGCTCTCTTGCTATTTACCACCACCCTAAAAGGTTGCCCTCTGCCTTGTGCCTGCTGCTCTGCCTTGGAGCCAGGTGAATATGGACTGAAACCTCCAGTAACTGAGCTAAATAAATCTTTCCTTCCCTAATTTGACTGTTGAGTATTTGCCCCAGCAATAAGAGAAGAGTAAGATACCATAATACTATCAGAAATATATAATGATAAAAATTTTAATAATGATAATAATAATAACAATAACAATACAGAGGCCTGGTAGAAATCATAATTGTGAGAATATCTAAAAGATTTCTGCCACACTGTGTATAGTCCCAATTTAATGCCTTCTTCTGACTGAGGTGTATGGTTAGACAGATTTCTCTCCTCTTGTACTCATCAATTACTGACTCAAAGGCCATGCCAGTTGGCTCTAAATTATTGAAAAGGAAGTTCATTGTCAGTAGCCTTACATAACTATGTAGGCCCTTAGAACAGACTCAGCACATTCTGGAAGGGAGCAATAAGAGATATGAGAATGTTCTGCCTACTTTGAAAGAATGCAGGCTTCTAATCTGATCTCTGAATCAGATCTTTACCTGGTGTAATGGGGCCTGTACACAACTATGAAATAAGCCTATGCTCTAACCTTAACACTGCGAGATTCCGGGTAGACAACTCATGGACAGTGGCACTTCCAAGATCATAAACATGAGAAACTTGTGAGCGCTCCTTCTGTGGTAATTAATTATGCAGCAACAACATACTAATACAAACCTACTATCATGTACTGACTGTTTCCTGACTATCCTGGATGTTAGGCTAAGATTTTTGTATTTACATTGCACTGTGTCTCAGAATGATCTGATAAAATAAATGCTATTATTAAACCCATGCTTTAAGTCAAGTAGAATCTTTCTGAATAAATAACTTGCTAACATGGGTAACAGCTGAAACTTTTATTCGACTTTTATCTACAAAGACTACTTCCTCAAACAGTATTCTGCTCTCCTTGAGAGAAATAATGAAAGCCATGATGCAGAAAATCTGGGTTGTAGACTCCTTTGGCAAATAATTAGCTAAATATTTTAGAGAAAATACTGAATCACTTTTCTCATCTTCTCTTTTGTTCGAACGGATGGTACATTCTCTAATTTTTTTCTAAATCTAAGAACATCTCATCAAATTAAATATTTATATTTTTATTTTGCCATATAAAAGTGAGTATGGGGCCTGGCGGGATGACTCAGTGGTCTAAAGCGCCTGCTTGGGGAAGCTTGGGCAGCTTCAGGGACCGCGGTTCAATCCCCAGCACCACATGCTGCGCCAGCCCTGCCCTCGGGGCGGGCTGAGCCGGCCATAAAAATGAGTGAATAAGCAAAGGTTCTGGAACAAAAAATAATTTAAAAAAATAATAATAAATAAATAAATAAATAAAAAGTGAGTATGGTTTTACATAGAAAAGTTAAATCTGAGGACCAATTATGTAACATTTCACTTGAGTGAGTCATCTCTTTTCTATACAGCCCCAAACTTATGCTGAAAAAGCTCTGTATGAATGGTTTCCACAATACACTGGAACAGGATTAGGAAACACTGAGAGCTGGATTATTTTAAAATCCATTCATTGCTTTAAATCCATTTCTGGCACATATCCCAGCTAAACTAGGAATTGAAAACTATTAAAAATCCCTCTGCAGAGATACTGCAGAAGCTTCATAAAAGCATTCATTATGTATGGGATAAGATATAAGAATATACCTCAGTTCTTCCTGAAAATGGCTATGGTAGGGCATACTGTGGCACTATGAGTGGAAACTTAAACCAGAATGTGATGAGTCAGCCATCTCCGCCTTTTATCTTCGGGATTTCAAGGTGCTGTTCTAGTCCTTGTTTTCAACTCACTGGATTTCATTTACACGTTCCACCAAGATTCTTTTCCCCTTTCCATTCAATTTTTTGCTAATCTATTAGAATCCAGATGTTATAGGAGTGCATCACTGTAGCAGACTATTGTTTTTAAGGTAGATTCCCCAAGGCAATACATCATATGACTGCTCTACCAGCTACCTTCAATGCCATTGGAAAACACCACATATATCTAAACAGTCCCAGGAAACACCTTCAGCCACTGCTCTGAAGCTCTTTTCATTCATAACCTAATTTCCCATTAAAACAAACATTACTTCTAAAGGTCAGCTGAGTTTCACCACATCCAGCCAACACTAATATAAACAGGCTATAATCTGCTATTTTATTTTGTCAGAATACATGCTCATTCTGCCACTTTAACAGGCTTTTTCCTTTACAAATCCACCAAATGGCTATGTTCACTGTGTAACCCAAGAGAGTGCTCAAGCTTATCATCCAAACTTCCAGATATGATGAATGGCTGAGCAAAAAATATATTTGTTAAGGAAGCAGCCCATAAAACCATGTAGAGCTTTGATTGATCATGTTTACCCAATGGATACAAATGCTATTCGCCTTTAAAAGTATTTGGAAGGTTTAGGTTTTCTTTTCTTCTCTTTTCTGAGAATAGGTTTGCAAACAACTATCTGAATGTACTTAAACAAATTGAAGTATATAAACAGACACTTTGAGGTATAAAAATAATCTAATAAGAATAACTTGCAGTATTCCATTTCTATCTCATGGATTTTTCCTATATGTATTAATTGTATAGAAACAAATAAGGAATTCCATAAATAAAATTGAAAGCTTGATAAATTCAAGCTTAAATACTTTGGAGCCAAATATTAAGTTCTGAGTAATTTTTTTTAACATCTTGAATATTTTATGTAGCCATCTATATGTGAAAAAATATTCATTCATACTGCTAATGATTTAACATTGACTGAATAACTTTTTTTAATTATTATAGATAAATTGAATATATATATATATATATATATATATATATATATAGTATTGTGGTATGAAAAAATATTAACCAAACACAGGAATACAATTAGGTGATGATAAATGCCATATAGAAATGAAAGTAGGCAGAGGAAGTTGTTCAACTCTCTAAAGATCAAGAAAGGCCTCCTTTCTGCTCTGTTGACACATGAGCAGAGATAGGAAATAAGCATGAAGACTAATGCAAGGTAAGGGAAGAAGAGTATAAGTCCCAGGAGAAGTGCAAAGATCACTAAACTTTAATACGAAGGAACATCGTTGGAAGACTTTAATAAAGCATGGTTATTATCCTATCTCCTAAGTATTTCAAATTCTGACACTTCATTGACTACATTTAGGGTACTATTTATTTGAAAAAATATCTCATCATGATTTGGCACTGCACAGATCAGAACAAATGCTGTCACTTAAGGACTGTATGTGGACACTTCTTCCTTTTTTCTTTGTTCTTCCAATTTTACATGAATATATCCGGTAATATGAATAACTGGTGGGAAGATAGTGCTATGTATTACACCAAATCTGTGACACTGATATTGCCTTAACTGAAATTCTGAATTATTTGTAATTTTTTTGTTTTAATTCTGATTTGTGCTCTTTTTTTCATGATTTAATATTTTTATTGTTTAAATTTAACAATGGTTATATTACATATTTTCATCATCAGATCAGTTTAAATTGCTAGATATAGGTATATAGGATTGATCAAACAATGAAAACAATTAAACATTAACATTTTCAATCAACATTACTTTTTTTTTTCTTTTTCCCCTTCTTTTTTTTTTTTTTTTTTTTTTTTTTTTTTTTTTTTTTTTTTTTTTTTTTTTTTTTTTTTTTTTTTTTTTTTTTTTTTTTAAGTTGACACATTGTGGTCTTTTAGAAGAGGAATATGTATAGAGCACTTCACAATCATTTGCTCTAAAGTTCAATATTGGAGACATTTTATCATAGAGAACACAATCCTTCACAATTACTTTTTTAATCAGAAAAAATACTAATGGCCAACCAGATAGCTCAGCAGACTAAAGCACCTGCTTAGGTAGAGTGAAGTGTTGGGCTTCAAATCCCAGTGGCATGCCAACTCTACCTCAAGGGCACAGTGAGATGGTGTTTAAGAGTCAGTATGTTGGACACACTTTCTCATATTTCTGAAATTCCTTTATTCAGAAATATGAGAAGAAATTCTCACATCTCACATGTAGACTACAACTCAGCCAAAATAGGAAAATAGTCATTTCACCCACAAAAGTGATTTTAAAACTACACTATCCATCATGATCCTCATCAATCACAAGAGGAGGCTGCTCTGGCAAGATTAAGTCCATATTTGACTACATGACAGCTTAACCTTCTTAGGGAAACAGAGTAATCTCTCATTACACATCAACCAAGAACAGAGAAGCAGATTTGCTCTAATGTACAAATTGACTTTGCTCAGATTTCATAAATGTTCAATGGCATTAAATGATTTAGTAGGTACTTGGATTTCTGTTGTGAACATTCAACTCTGTCTCAGTGTTGGTGATGACTACATAATTTAAGGCTTATTCTGGTCACCCCATTAGCATGAAGTCATCAATAAAACTGACAATTTATGAAAGCCAAATAGAAAAGCAATTGGAGAGAAGTCATTTGATCAACTGCACCAAACATAATGGACATGTGCACTGCATTACCCGTTCTGTGCTTTAACTTAACTGACCTCCACTTGCCTGCCCAGCCATGCCCATATCTGCACAATTCCCTTTACATTGCTGCCCTATGGGCAGTGAGTATTCCCACCACCTCTGCATGTAGTGAAGCCCAACTAGGCTTCATTACTCAAAGTCAACACCAACCCATTCCCGGAACTTTTTCTTACATCATCATAGAAAAGTATTTTTCACACCTCTGACTTCCTCATCAGATTTTATCTATGCCTCTCTCAACAGGTCAACTGGTATTCTACCTTGTGTTAGAATTACTTGTCTGCATATACTGTGTCCTTTGTCCTTTTATAAAAAGTGGGAAAGGGCATTGTGCCTTAGCATTCAGCTACATCCTCAGATCCTTTTCTTTTAATCTTGAGACAGGTCTCATTGACCACTAAATTCCCCACGTGGAACTCCTGAACCTCCTTCCTCAGCCTCTGAGATATGTGGGATTATAGGCTTTTTTCTCCTTTTATTGCTAAAAACTCTTTTTGGACCATTGTACCATTATAACTGGTTTATTATTTTATGCCCTAAAGTAATCTATACACTTTATGGTATAGTACATACATGTGGTAAATTCATAAACATTACATATACTAATTATTTTGTTATTTCAAACTTACACCCTCAAGTCAAAGGCATGCCTTTTACTAGCTCCAGACCAGCTACATAAGTAATTCAAAACAACTGTCTATGAAAGCTACTTAAAATATCAGGCAACAATTTTGCTAGTATTCAAAAATAAATTCTAGGAATATGCTATTAAAATTGTTCCCCATTAAAGTTTCCTTTCAGGATACAGGATACTATAGATCATTTCATTATTACATCCACAACTACTGACACATTCTTTTTTTGTTATTGTTTTCAAATTTTTAATTTACTTAATCTTTATGACTATAAAATTTATCTATTATACATGGTTTGTTCAAAGATTTCTCTGGTAATGTTCCACTTACACTTGAGAGACCTGGAAAGCAAAGCTCTAAACTATAAAGATAATGCTGGATTTAATGTGAAGCAGTGAAGTTAGATAAAATTTTGGACAAATCAGGTAAAGCAACAATGACCATATCTTACAGGAAAGCAAAATTCATTTCAAAATAGAACCGATTACCCCAAGATATTAATGCTCATTATTTTTAGGCTAACACTGGGAAGTATCATGAACTGTTCAGACTATATTTTTAAAAAACATGATTTCACAAAAAATGTATTTTTCTTTCAAATTACCACTCTAGTAATTATAAAAAATTGGGTGCATGGGAATGAGACTCACCTGTAGCAGCAGGAGTTGGCTCAAAATTATTTTCCAGTTTCCCAAATGTGTCTTTGAATTTCTGATTCCTAAGAATGGAAATCACCTTAAGGAAAAGTTGTAACTTTTCCTTCTACAGAGTAAAAGTGATCACATTGATTGTATGCACTGAGCTATATGTGCAGCACAATTCTAAAGCTCCAAGTTCATAATATTTTCTTTAAGGAACCACTTTAAGGAATTTCAGTACAATGTGAGCCAACAATTTTTAACTTAAACTTTTCAATTAAACTTTAACTTAAACTTTTCAATTAAACTTTTCACTTAAACTTTGCAATTCATCGGTTGGTGTGGCTCCTAAATATGGTGGCAGACGGCTCAAGAATTTGGGGGGAAATTGCAGTACATGGGGTCTTCGAGAAGGGAGATTGATTTATCACCAGTTGAAGATGCTTTCCCACCCTCCTGTGCATGCAGGACCTTTCCTGCATTCTATGCATTTAGCTTAAGTGGGAGAGAAATCACCAGCACTCTTGTATGGAAGCATCCTGCTCTCAAGTCTGTACTGTGTTTCATTTCAGGGTAGCAAGCACATTCCTAACCAAACCCCTTTGTTCACAGGGGTAGAGAGTATTGAAACATTGAGATATGGGACAGAGGCTTATCAATTTATTGCTTATGAAAGAAAAGAAATGGAAGAAAATGTGGTGAGATGACCAAAATAAATATTTTCACAGTCTACCATAATAGCATATCTGTAACTAACACTTATGTATGATGATTATGTTGTAGACTATTGCTTAAAAGCATTTTTTCACAACACAAAAGATCATAACTACTAAGCATAAGTATTTAAGAATTATAAGTTTATGTAGTCATATCTGTAAGAGTATTAAGGTTATTTATTATAATTAACCATAGTCCTTACTGCATAGCAATATATATATATATATATATATATATATATGCATACATATATATAATTTCCACATGAGAAATGAAAATATGGAATGTGAAAGCATTTATTAAACTTGAAGAAACTATGGTAACTGTCCTGGTTGTTATTATTGCAATTAAATTTATTAGTAAATATACATTGAAGAAGTAAACAATAATGATCAAAGCAAATATCTTTTATTTTTTGAATTCCATCAAATATTTCATCCTTGTTCCTCCTAGAACCAATACATATTTTCTCTGGCCTTTCTCCCAATATCTAAGGTCATAACTGCAGATACACACATTATTTTTCTGTTTTTTAACATTTAGAATTTGTATTTCATGTTAAATAACCATGTGAGGTAATTTATATAAAGAAGTAAAAAATAAGAGGATGTTTCTGGGAAGAAACTCAATGAAATATGCAAAGTAGTACTATCAAATGGTAATTGAAATGGCAAGTGACAACAAATAGCAGGTGTAAAAGGAACATAAGATGCCAGTTTGAAAACCTGGGAAAGTAATCAAGGGAGCATTCTCTCTGCCAGCACTGTGACTACCTACTCTGTTGTTGGCACACTAACCACTAAAGTGCAGGTAATGGAAATGGAATTAATTCACTAGAAAACTGTGCTATTTACAATTTTCTCTTTAGTAGCGCACTGGTCACTGAAAATAAGTACACTGAGGTGCTCTATTTACTTGTTTATATACCTTTGATAAGGAATACAAAGAATATTTACTAGTTTAATTAGTTATTTTTAAATATTTGCCTTAAAATCTGTTTATACTTATTTGAATTTTTGAAGGAGAATAATATATTTATATATTGTTTTTTTTTTTGTTAAGACCATGCTCAAAACCATTCTTTGATGTTAAAAGATATTTGTACTCCTATAATCAAGCATGCATCATTAAGATTTACAGTGAATATTCAGCCATTATGTACTAATTGTAAAGAAAACAATCAAATTGATTTCAAACTGCAGTGCCTGCGATTTGTCTCATAAAATACAGAGAAGTCTTTTTCTCTTAAAGAGAAATAAAATATGCACAAACATTTTGTTCCCACTTTCTTTACAAATGTTTTAAATATAGTTTTTTGTTGTTGTTGTTGTTTTGCTTAATATCTTGTACCCATATCAACTAAACTTATAAAATAATGTTATTGCCTTAAAAGCCTAAGTAGAATTTTTGGTGTAATTCACAAAATAATTCTTCTAGAATGAAACTGTGTATGGCCATTTGATATCTACTATTGGTATACTTGGGGAAAGTGGCCTAAAATAATACTCAGTTGAGAACAAAAAGTAAGAGACAACGCAAACAAAACTCAGTACTGTTAAACAGATCATTTCCTTTATACACCCACTTTAGTCAAATTTTTCCTCAGAAAAAGAAAAAGAGCAAAACATATCAAACAAATATTTAGTCTCACATCATACAAAAAGCATGATTTTATAATGACCACATTAAAGGACATCAGGACTTACTACATGGATTAAAACTATGCATTTGTGTCTCTAATGTCAAACAAGAAGAACTAACATTGGCATTTCTATACAGCACTTTCCTCTCAGTCACTGAGAAAAATCAAGTGAATTATTCTAGAAATAAGACCACGAAGCAAAAGGATATTTTGATGCTCTTCAGCCTGCAACCTATCCAGGACGAGAAAAATCAGATAGAAGATGACCTTGAGCTAGCAACACTGTGAGAGACTCTTTCAAAAATGAGAGCTTTCCAAAATAATTCAATCCCAAGGCCATAGGTCAGAGACATAGCTCCCTTCCTAGACTCATCATCTCCCATCCTGCAGGAACACCGCAGACTAGAAAAAGAATCAGATGCACCCTTCTGTTTTCTTCGCCATGCTTAATAGTCTCACTTCTTCTAATTTAATTAATAGCAGTGTTACAAGTAATAATTATTGACCTCAATCTTTTTGAAGTATAGAATGAAAAGTATTCTAAAGGAGCAAAAATCTAAGAAAGCATAGAATACAGCTACTAACTTTACAATGCAGAAGCAATCTGGAGAAAATGAAAATTTTTATTTTCAGATTTCACATAATAAAAATCACAAATCAAAATGCAACAGCAACAGAAACCTTACTGGACTAACTCAGGCCTACACTCGGGATGGAGTAATGCCTAAGAAGACCATACCATTTGTTGTAATGCCAATCTTCTGGCTAAGGTGCTAGGGGTGGTGTAGTCAGGCATTGCAAGGGAAACAATTTAATTGAGAACATATAATTTATAACATTTTATAGTAATTATCCAAAGAGTGAAAGCAAAGAGTGCAGGAAATCTGGCCACACATTAGAGACCCAAAGAATTCAGCGGAGGACCTGGATCCTAGTATAATGTCCTGCACAGGTCCCCTGAAAGCCGAGAGCCCATGACAATGTCCCCTGCACACATACAAGAGGAGGCCTAAAGCACATGATGATGTCTCATTCAAGTCTGTTTCATGCATCTGTGCTAGGAAGACTCAAAGGTCAGCGAGAGAAGCTAAAAATGTCTGCTCCAGCAAGATGAAGGAACTGTGGCAGCAGGCTGAGGGGTCTGCACTACAGCCCGGAAGTGACACCGGAGGTAAAGACCAGAGCTTTCCTGAAGAAAACATTCTCAGTGACAAGGAGGACCCATGCTCCTCTGGTGAAGAGAAAAGGGAAGCTGGCGTTCATAACGGGAAGCTAGCAGGACACACTTCTTTGGAAGAAGCAATAGCACCCCTTCTTACTCTCTAGTTCTCCTTCTTTTGTTGTACTTCATTGATTCAGTGCAGCTGGGAGTTACAAGCTGAGCATCAGCTCTCAATCTAGCACAGGGGCCACGTGTGTCTGTGCATGTATCTCCCCGTAGTTTAAATGGGCGCTGACACAGGACTCAATGTTATACTGATAAATCATTCTTAAATAGTTATTGATATTAAGAATTTTTCTCCATAAATTAAACTCTACCCCTGCAGGTTTATCTACTTTTGGATAAACAAATGCAAGTCACATTATTATCAAAGAATGATCGAAATTAAGTTGCTAAAAGAAGAAAAAGAAAAAAAAAAAAAAAAGACCTGCTAATTGTTCATTCTATATACAGACCAGAATAAACAGAGCCCAAGCTCTGTGTGAAACTCAAAGCAATTAGGTTGAGCAATCAAAATGATGAGAAATGAGAATCTTCTTAATTAGAACAGAGTCAAAAGATAATTAAAAATGACAACACATGAAATAACTACTATTATATCTCCTGCTTGTACATTTTAATATGAGTTTTTTATTCGTTATTAACAACAGAAACTGTGTTAGGGAGATAGTCTGGTGGTCTAAGTGCCTACCTGAAAAGTGCGAGGACTCAGGATCCCTGGTACCACATACTATGCCAGACCCAGAAGCTCCCATATACCATGCCAGCCACAAAAATTGGATGACACACACCTGTAATCTCAGCACTGGGGAGGCTGAGGCAGGAGGATGACTATGACTCCAAGCTGCATAGCAGATAACTAATATTTAAAAAATAGAAACTAATGTGTAAATGTTCTACATAAACATCCAGATTGGTTTGCTGGATGAAGAACAATACTGCATGTGGCAGAGAACCCAGAAAAAAGCAGGGGTAGCAATCTAGTTATTGACAGTGTCAACCTAAAACTGAAAATGATAAAAGGAGATACAGAAGGTCACTACACATTTGTTAGGGTAAAACTGCAAGAGGAAGAGATAACAATTACAAAAATATATGCACCCAAGATAGGAGTACCTGCCTATATAAGACAAATTTTAACAGATATAAAAAATTAAATGAAAAATAATACAACTCTAATGGGGGACTTTGGCATTCCACTGTCATGAAGAGATAGGACAACTAGGCAAAAAAGATAATGGGATTAAAGCAAACCTGTAAAGAAATAGATTTAACGTACCTTTACAGAGTGTTCCACTCCACAGTATCAGAGTACACATTCTTCCCAGCTGCACAAGGGATGTTCTCCAAAACAGACCATATGCTAACACACAGAGCATGTTTAAGTAAAGGCAAAGGAATGGAAATTATCCCTTGCATACTATCTGACCCTAATGCGATGAACCTGGATATTATTAATAAAAGAAACCACAAAAACACTATAAACATATGCCAATTAAATAACAACCTGCTAAAAGTCAGTGGATGACAGATGAAATTGAAGAAGAAATTAAACAGATTGATTTGTTGTTCCCCTGATAACTAACAAATGCCTCAGTGATAGAGAAGGATGTGAAATGTAAAAAAATTATTTCAGGTGTAAGGTAAGAATACTATTAAATACTATGAAATGTACTACACATTAATTTAGTACTTAATATAAATTTTAAACAATTACATTTTCTATTTCTTTGAATTTTAAAAATTATTTATTTATTTGATGCAAGGTCTTGCTACGCAGTTCCGACTGACAGTGATCCTCCTATCTCAGCCTCCTCAGTACTGGGATTACAGGTGTATACCACCATGCTTGATTTTGGGCCTACAAGGCATGCCTGGGCTTTCAGGGCCACCATGCCATGTGTTATTGGGGATCAAGGTTGGGACCATGAACTTGACAGGCAGGTAATTAGGCTGCTTACATATCTCCCCAGTCCTACATTTCCTTTTTTTTTTTAAAATTTTTATTTTATTTATTTATTTTTCTCTTGTTTCAGAACCTTTGTTTATTCACTCATTTTTATGGCCGGCTCAGCCTGCCCTGAGGGCAGGGCTGGCGCAGCATGTGGTGCTGGGGATCACGGTCCCTGCAGCCACCCAAGCTTTCCCAAGCAGGCGCTTTAGACCACTGAGCCATCCCACCAGGCCCATACATTTCCTATTTCTAAAATGCCATAATTTCATAATATAACAATAAATAAGATTTAATAATGAAATGTCATTTGCCAATACATTCTGTGGATTAAATTTTACATTAAAATCTTATCTTACAGTTCACTATAAATTTATTGTAATTGTTTTCTGAATAAATTATATGTATATTAATACAGGTTAATTTTATAAATCTTAAGAAAAACTGATCAAAAATTTTGTAAAATTTTTCACATAGCTCAGTGTATTGAAGTGCCTGCTTAGGGAAATACAAGTCCATCCCTGGCATATTATGGTGGCCCCGCCCTCAGGGCACACTGAGATGGTGACTGAGACTAGGTGTGGTGGTGCCCACCTGCAATCCCAGCACTTGGTAAACTGAAAACAGGAGAATCACGGATAATATGAATAACTGGTTGGAAGAAACTAGTATATAATGTAGCAAACTCTGTGAAATTCATATTACGTTGTTAAGTGAAATTCTGTATCACTTGTAATTTTTGTTTTAATATTGTTTTGTACTCTTTAAAAATAAAACATAAATAAAATAAGAATACACAATATAAATTATACAGCAATAATAAAGAATTTAAATTGTATGAGGCCAAGTCAAAATTCTGAACAATGTGTTTTCTTATGTCCTAAAATTTTTCACACATATTTCTAAATTCAAACTTCAGACACAATCATTGGTAGTTTTTCTTTAATATTCATGTATATTTACATGGCTATGAAGCTTTTATATTTTCTTCAGACTGTCCTTTCTAGGTTCCAGATTGACACAACTGGTCAGTTTTCCAGTCTCTCTATTTGGACACTACTAAGAGATGGAAGACTAAACACATTGGAACAGAAGCACATGAACCTGACATCCCAGGCCAAGCCCTCCCACTGAAGGCCCACTTCCGCTCTAGGTAGTGAATGGCCTGGTCATAAGCCACACACCCTCAGAACCCAGAAGACAGGAATCATTCACACCTTTCTTTTTCCCTCCTCACAAATGGCCAACTCACCACAGTATTGAAATCATGGTGCTTTACCACGTCAGCCCATCTGCTTCTCCATTTCCTGTAATCCACCAATTCCTCTTTCCAGCAATAAGAGCAAGGCCACTCTCACCATATTCACTTCCAACTGAAACATCCTTCCCTTTCTAGTAGTGAGGATTACTCCTCCCCACGGTAAGTCTTCTAAGTTATTCACTGTCTTCCTATTGTTCACAGAAAAAGATTTGATTTTTGTAACTTGCCTGAAAATTTTCTATGATTTGAATATGAATTGTACCATGCAAATGCATGCTAAGTGTATTACAGTACTGAAGAGGTAGTTAGGTCTTTAGGCTGGATCAATTCTTTTACTGCAGGAATGAGTTCTCCTGCTCAAAGTACAAGGTTTATTATATCAGGTTGTTAAAAAGTGAGCTGGCCACTTCTACTACATCTCTGCACACATGTAGTCCTTTGTAAGCCCATTCCCTTTTCTGCCCTTTCACCCTAGTAAGATATAGCAGAAGATGGTGTAGCTGCCCAATCTTGAACCTCTCAGACTTCAGAACTGTGACTTAAATAAATCTCTCTCGTTTAGAGATCCTCAGTCTCAGCTATTTCATAATATAACATAAAATATACAAAATCAAGATCCCTGCATTGTCCAGCCTGCACCAAACACTCCCACCATGCAATCTTCCCTCACTGACCATCTTTCTCTCCCTATCTCCCTCTTTTTCAGGGATTTTCTAAAAACTGTGTCTTCCAGCATTCTCTTTTTTAAATTTTTTCCGCCTATCCATTCTGTTTTTAAATTACATTTTTATTCCTGAAAACCTCCCCTGACACTCTAGATCAGGTAACGTTACAGTATGTTCTTAACAGAATAGGGTTTGCGTCTTCCTCAGAGCATATACCACACATTGTCTATGTGTGTTGCGATCTATGCCTACAGACTTCACTACATTCTAAATTAAGCAAGGGTGCCCTCTACAATTTATATTGCTGATGCTTTCTGTAGATCCTGATGTAAAATAGATACTAATGAGGAAATAAATAAGTAAATTAAAATGAGAGTTTGGAGCAGTTTTTTTTTTTTTTTTTTTTTTTTTTTTTTTTTTTTTTTTTTTTTTTTTTTTTTT
>PVJA010023400.1:0-33056 GCA_004027025.1 Myocastor coypus | reverse complement strand
AAAAAAAAAAAAAAAAAAAAAAAAAAAAAATTCTTTGTAAAAATGGAACTTTCCCGTAATAAGACATCTTAACATTAAAATTAGGATATATTTGGATTTTCATTTTTAATAGGTAGAATCTTTGCACATCAACTTACTTAAATATACAAATGTAAGATAATTCTGGTTGCTAAAATCTTAATTTATATTGTACATGGTCACTGGATGAGTTTCTACTTCAATTCTTAATTCTTTCTAGATATTTTACCCTTCTTATTTAACTTTGTCACAATAATATTTTCAATATCAGAGCTTTTCATTTCCAATTATGAAAGTAAGTCCAGTGTAGGGGAATTAAGTTTGTGAAATTTGTACAGTTGATTGATTGAGGGAACTAAAGCAGAAAAAGGCTTTAGATGTCTCAAGGGGATGAACAATGTATGGATAATTTGAACAATTTGCAAACATGCATGTTGTGCTGTGGGTGCATTTTTCCTAGTTTATTTTTTTCTTTCTTTTTCATTTTTCCCCTAATATTTCCTCCTGATGTTTTACTTTCAGACTTGTTCTGAGAAAACATACTTCAAAATCTTTCCATATTCTTCTGTGAATTGTATTAGACAACAGGGCTTGGAAGTGGAAACATAATTTTTTTAAAGATATGAGGTCAGAAAATGACACCTTATAATTCAGTTTCCCTTATAGTACTGTGAAAGATATAGTTGTCTGAGTTCAGTGTGGGTGGCCTCACCAGCTTTCCTGTGCTAGGAATCTACTTCCAACATAGCGCTGTTGAATAGTGGAAGAATCTTTAAAAGTAAGGTCCTTGGGAGGTAATTAGTTCACTGTTGTCACAATTCTAGAAACATTGCATGGAGTTTTGATTCAACTAATTCACGTTTTAAAAGAGCAGGTCATTATATAAGCCACAAGTCTTCCTGTTTCAATACACCATCTCCCTCTCTTCTGCTCCCACTCTGCTCCCTCTCCCCCTTCCCCTTCCTGCTCTTCCTCTCCTCTGTCGTTTATCCCTCATCTTTTCCACATGCACTATTGTCATCAAGCCAACTTTTCCTTCATGATATAGAGAAGACTCTCAACAAGTTGAAAAGTTCTCCATAAAATGCTCTTGGTTTTCCTGAATTGTATGTTAAATAAACTTCACTCTTTATAAAGTACCCAGTCAGTCCCAGGTACTTTGTTATAGTAATAGAAAAAAGACACACTCCCCTAAAATGTGACTTTGTAGTAGTCAAACACTAATGTCTTCTGCTTTACGAAGTTCTGCATTATAATAATAGAGAGGGACACTGGAACACTGGAAAAACTTCTGCTTTTTTAAAGTTATAATGTGGGTGAATTTGCAAAACAGGTAGATTTAAAAATTCATGCAGAAAGTGCATATGCTGTATGGTTCCATCCATATAAAATTTGAAAATGAAATCTAATCCACTAATGCTAGAAGATAGTCTTTAGTTTAATAGAGAGAGATAACAATGTTAATGAAGCTGATCCTAAATGCTTACAAGAAGGAAAGATAAAACTTTGCAGAAATTTAGTACATTTATTAAGTTGATTACTTCACCTGTTCCACAGTCTATGCACATATACACACTTCATGAAATGTACATTGTGTGTGTGCTCAGATATTTTATCCAAATAATAGGTTTTAGATAGCATATAATGAAATTATGAAAGAATAAAAAGATAACTGAATTAATTATAATAAATATTTTACACATCAGATTATATTGCAATGTATTAAACAACCTAAACAAAAACAGACTACTTTGTTTTCCAAACATTGTTTAAACCCATTAGGCCATTTTTCCAGTACCTCTAAGATTTTATCTTTCGCAGCATTATCAAAATACAGTATGGGAAATCTTAAAATAACATTTAAAACATCATTATAATTCAGTGGTTGCAATTATGTTTTAAAACAGTTTCTGTATCCAAATCTTTTAATAAATAGTTTTAGGCAGATTGAATTTCTTACATTTAATAATAGTTTAGATATCTAATTATTTCAGAATTTATTTTACTTCAAAATGTTTAGTTCCAAAATCTACTTATACAAAACTTCTAATTATCTCAACATATTTCCTTAGCCAAATATGAAAAATAATTTTAACTGAATTATTAGTTGATTTTTCTAACAAAACTTAACATACTTTTGAATAAAAACCAAAATTGTATCTGTACATTCTAAATTAAGTTTATTTTTTTCACAGTGCTTTCCTTTGATTTGAAATTTCTTTCTTTGTATATTTTTGGAAGTATGTTTTACTATACACTATGTTGATGGATGATAAATTTTCCTTCTTGTTAATGTATGGAATGTCAGGATTTTTAAGCCCGATCAAAGTTTCATATAAATGTGTAATCTTTGTAGAAAAAGTTATGCGTCTGTTTGTGTGATTTAAAATTTAGGCTATTGCATGTTAAATTTGCAAATAATTATTTTTGATATTGTCCTTTCTGCAGTGTCATAATGGCTAAGGGAGTATCATATGATATTTGCTAAAAAATTATGCAAGAAACAATATGAACTTTAAGTGCCCCTAAATCCAAAATGCCTCATTGCTTAAAACAGTAAATTCCCTTTACAACAGTTTCTCTCAGCATCACAAAGGAACATTTAAAACTGAATGTCTTACCTATTTCTGCAGACCTACTAATTTTGAAATTTCTGCCCCTGATACAGTTGTCCACGTGATTCTGATTCAAAAAGTTGGAAATCACTCTAATACACAAGCCCCTTGGCTGAAAGCAAAATGATTTGAGAAAAAATAACAAAATAAAAATACTACAAGTCAGTGACACAATATAGGTGAAGAAAGGAGACCCATACACATGCGTGCAGACAAGCACACACAATTGCTAAGCAACACGTAGGAATATTTTTAATCTTTCCTGCTTTAGACAGGGCCCAAATGCTTCTCATATTCGATTTAAAATTAATTGTTTTCCATCTTTGACATCTTGACATATTAAATTTGAGTCAAAATCCTTAGGCAGCCATTTGGAGACTTTAACGTAAACTCAACCCCATCTAAACAGGAGGATATTGAATCAACCTTAAGTGTGTCATAGGTGAAATGCAGAAGAAATAAATGTCTACTCTCTCAAATTTCCACAATTGTAAACGAAGCATGGTAAAAATGCAGAACACGGAGGTGAAACAATTGGAACTCATATCAGAGCAGATCAGTGTGTTGCAGTGACTAAGAAAATGCTACAAGCTCCCAGCTGGGAAAACTTGTAATTGCAACCAGCCAGAACATTGATATAGAGATAGCAAAATTACTAACAAGGGAAAAGCAAAATTTAGGAGACAAATAGAGGAAGCATTTTCCTATGTATGACAAGAACCCCAGTAAATATGACAAAGTGCTCGTCAAGAACAGAATGTTGAACTGGCGTGAAGAAAATATAAAATTGATTACTACAATGACAAGCCACATAAAATGCCATAATAACAGCACAGGAACTCATTTCAAATAAAAGTGAAATAAAAACACTTTCTCAAATTAAGGGGAAAAATGTGAACACAACTAAACTTCTTGCTTTGGGCAATTCTGTAACCAGAAACTATAGTCAAAAGCAATCAAAACTAATGGTAACATTATCATAACAGAAGAATACATATGGCTCTAGGGATTTCTTCAGCATATATATCTATAGTCTCAGCTCCCATCACATCAGGAAAGAAACAATCTAGGAACTAATACCCCATTGCAGTGGAATTCAAACAAAACTACACCATAATTTCATTTCTAAGCCAAGAAGTATCCTTTCTTGATTCAAGCATACCAAAATACAGAAAAGCATAAATAGATTTCAGTTATGTATTCAGGACAGCTACACTACACATACCGATATCAACTCAAAAAAATCTATCATTACATCTCCTTTGTATTAACGAAGACTTGTCCTAAAGTCAGAGAATTAAATGGATCAGGAAGGCTAGCTCTCATTTGCTATGGTTATCCCTAGATAGTGCTTCATTCCATCTGATTCAAATAGCAAGCACTACATACATGATTGTTAAAATAAATAAGTGGCTGATTAGTACAAAGGATCCTGTTGTTCTGGTGAACTTCGTATTTTCACCAGGCAGACATTGCTGGACAAGATTTTCCATATTAAAGAGCAACTCGCATCTAGTTCATTAGCAGTGCATTCTTCAGAGTTAGTAGCAAGAGATATGTAGAATAAGTTTATTTGTGTACTTCAGATGTGTTGCTATAGGTCTTTCTGATTTCAAAGAGCTCTATCATTCTAAAAATCAACAAATTTAGGCAGTATCCAGAGAATGAATATCAAGAACTGTGTGACAAAATAGCCCATTTTTAGAGAAGTTCTGTAATTCTTTAGTCCCTTCCCTTCTACATTATAACCTACCACACTATTCACACATATTTCTGGTATAATGTATTTAGTGCTGATTTTGTTTTTGTTTTGCATTGTTTCCTGGAGATATTTTCCCCACCTCCCATAAGCATAAAAAAATAGTCCATCCCAAGTGTGCATCAAGAGTAACATATTGTGATTTAAAAGCACAATTCTAAATATAAGCTCACTACAAGGATTTTGGATGAGGCTACAAGAAATAGTTACTGTTCCTGATCACTCTGATTTTCCATTATGCCTATGTCTTTACTATTTAAACAAATTATTCTAAACACCTATTTATGTGCTAAAAATTCTTCCTCAAACTTATCAGATCATATAAAGCAATCTGAAAATAATTTTTGTATCAAAATTTTAAATAAACGTTTCTTTGATAAAATAACTAAAGGAAATATAATTTTAAACTTCTTATCAAATGAATTTTATATGATAAATATATATGTGAATATGATACATAATAATACATACTAGTCATAGTGCTCTACATATGATAAATATATATATATATATGAATATGGTATGTGATAATGTGTGCATGTGCTATATATATTTTTTTCATTGTTTCTAAATTCTTTGATTTCTATCTCTAGGTCTAAAGTGAATATATTTCTTTGTTTGTACAAAATAATATAGTTCCTAAGAAACTTGTTTTTTCTGGAATTGCTCTCTACTTTTTCTAAATATTACCTTTTTTTTCCCAAATGCAGAATACATAAACTATATAAGTGGAGGATAAAAAGCACTCCATAAGCTGGTTTCTGTCTCACTTGTAATCTTATGTATGCAGAAGAGCTCACTTCTTTTCCTTTTGACATTTGCATGGATTTAGTGTCAGTGATTTTGTTTACTTTTCTTTGGTTTCTTCCAGGAATCCTGATAATTTATTCCAATGAAGCTTTCTTACTTTTTCTATCTACCTTAAGAGCTTTATTCATTGTCAACTTCTAAATTCCCAAAGGAGATATTGGAAAAAAGTCAGAATAGCAGATCCTTAGGTTTGGCTAGAGATTCTATTACCAGTTATTATAAGACATAAACAGTTTTTAGTTTAAGAAGATTTTAAGCTATGTGCATCTCAGGTATTGATTCATACATTAGAGTAAATAATATTAGTTTCTCAGAGTTAGCTATGCTCTCTTCCACGCAGAGAAAACAGGCAAATAGATTATTTTAACAGGGATGGGAATTAAAACTAATTATGGCCAAAGTTACTTCAAAATACAAGATCTAATATGCCTTGATATTGTTTGACCAAGGTTACATTATGGAAGGTATTAATCCATGCTATGGCTTGGTTGTCATTTTTCTCCTAAGGGTTCATACGGTGCATAGTTCTGTCCAAATTATGGTGATGCTGAGATGAGACAGAACTTGCAGTCATTCAGTCACGAAAAGCATGTCCTCAGAAGTCACTGGAGTAGATTTGCTGGGATCCTGAGTTGCTTGTCAGGAGAGGGCTTGCTGTAAAAAGGATGTCTGTCTCCTCTTCTTGACTAAATGAAAACATAAAATGGAAGAGATGCAGAGCTACATCGGGACAACTCGATATGCAACTTGTGTCAGTGAAAAGGCCAATTAGGCTGCATAAAGAAATCCATTGAAAAAAATGCTAGAAAAGTGCAACATTACACTTAAAGTAAAGATGATGATTAAGGTAGATTTAATAGCTGCTCCATCAGAATTGAATGAATTTATAAATGAAATAGATAACAGTTTTTTTTTTTCATCCAACATGTAAAAGAGATACCTAACGGCATAGTTTTCAGCATATGCCTTAAGGAAATAGCACTTTGTTTTAAGGTCCCTACCTTACATGTATGTTCTAGGACTGATGAGCTTTAAGATGGTCTGAATAGGCAGCAAAGAATTCTTTGGGTCAGGTGCCTTTTGCAGCCGCACAGAGTTAGGACTGCAAGCGTGGGCCATGTGAGTGAACGCCGGGCCAGTCTAACTTCTCATCTCCTGGGATAACCTGCTGGATCCAAGAACATTCCTGAGCTCTCCTCTGTGAAGGCAGAGCAACAATTGCTTCTTTTAGTTTTCTAAAAGAATTCCATAAAGCCCCACTCATGAAATCTAGCATTAATCCCACAAAACACATAGTGTATTCATTCTAAAATATATTCAAAGATTTGTGGTATACTCAACGAGAGAAAGAACAAAGTGCACAGAGTAAAGAATTTGAAAATACAAGTCCTAAAACAAACTATTTTTCTCAATTGTGATTAAAAATGGAGATCTACTATATTGAGATCAGAAATTCAAATTACAAAGACATATGGAACAAAATCAATTTGTGTATCCATCTTTAGTTTCTATCCATATCTTCACATTTAGGGTTGTATTCCAAGAAAACCATTATGAAAATATGAAAAAGAAAGCCAAAACCCACATACAATCATGTTACCATAACACACACGCGCACACACACACACACACACACACACACACACACACACACACAGGCACAGAAGAAAGCTAAATGCGTTGTTCTTTATGAAGACAAGAAACTCTTCGTTTCCTGAAAATTGACAAAAATATATTCTGTTCCAGCTTGCTTCAGATTATTTCAAAAATCAGAGATAGCAACTGTCTTTATTACAATGTGTCTTGATTTGATATAATTTCTTATGTCTTTTATAATAACGGGCAACTAATCTGGTTGTTACTTTGCCTGTATGATAAATAACTTTATAATGATGCATAAGATAAATGAATGAATCTAATACTGACAAACTGGAAGAGTGGAGGACTGGAGGATTAGCAGGAAATTGAGAGGTGCTATGTACATACACTGACTCCCTACAATGACTGTAGACATTACACACTACGGATACATAGTTATATATTTTTAATGTAAAATATTAAAGGAGGAACTGTAGGCACTGTGAGGTCTGGCGATACCTAGGAGGTGGACCCACACCAATGAGCATCTGTGTGTCCGTATTTCTTGGAGTGACTATAAGGAGCCCAGCACTATCCTCAATTCTTTTGTCAGGGCAATGTGAAGATCAGTGCGTTGGTTATTTCTCTCTCTTTGCGGAGACAAAATATCATCCACCCAAGTTAAGAAAGAAAATGTTTATTTAGGTTACAGTTTGTGGAAATTTCAGTCCACAATCAGCTGGCTCCAGGACAGGGTGGCATGGCACAGGGGCAATAACTGTGAGGTCAGCAAAAGCACCAAGAGAGAAAGGCGGACGAGCTAGCCTCTTTCCCTCCCGTACGTGGCAAGCTGGCTATCCCACCCCCAGCAAATGCAGCCCTCACACCTTCTCCCTGCCCTCCTTCCACCTTCAGGATATTTACAAAGTGAGGTCCCTGCTCCTGTGCAGAGGGACTTAGTTAAGTTTCTAAACTTCTCAAGTGGACACCATGTATCAACTATTACAGTCAGTTCCTCAGAATAAGTCTTCCTGGTGCTCAAGCCTATCAAGGCTTGTAGCTTACAGTACTAGTACTGTATCCAGATAGCTATAGTAAGTGAAGGATTCATTCAATGAAACTCTCATAGATGTAATATGTTATATTATTTTATTTTTTATGAGCAGAATATATTTATTATGGGAAAGAAAGCTCATATATGAGAGAGGGACAGGATGGGGGGTTCCTGAGTAGGTGGTCTCCTTGTATTAAACTAGTATTATAATTGAAAACAATTGGAAAGAAACTTGATTTTAATTAGAGAATACTTTTGAAATAATTAGGATCCATCCAGGTCCTTTAAATCTAGAGAAATAGTCTTGTTCGCCCTATGGAGAAATGAATCTGTTATCACTAATGAGGTCACTTTCCAAAGAGTGACTTTCAGCAGTGTTTTAGTTACTAAACTGAAAGTCTAGTTTTACTAGAGTTTCAGGCTGATTTATGCACTCTGATTTTAGATTAGTAGCTATTTTTATCCATCTCATTTTACTTTTTTTCTTTATATTCAGAAAGCACGACAAATTATTTTTTTTAATTTCAATTAGACGATACACTTTCTCACATCTGAAGGAAGACTGTTTGGTCAGAAGGGAATCTTAATATTTCATACTTAATATTTTATGTGGGTATATTTTTATTCAACTGACAAGTCATATTTATTTATTCATTTATTTATCTTTTTATTTTATTTGTGTGTGCAGGGTCTCACAATGCAGCCCACGTGGGTAGTGATCTTCCTGATTTCTGCCTCCCTAGTCAGGTGGTACAATGCCTGCACCACCACGCCTGGACTCCACTGCTGGCTCAGCGCCCCGAGGGCGAGGCCGGCGCGGCCTGCAGCCTTGGGTGCCAGGGACTGAACCCTGGCCTCTGTGCTAAAAACACTTATCTAAATTCTGTCAGTTGTTTATGCACAAAGGTTTTAAAATATGTAGGATGGATGACTGGATTTTGATATAGTTGTCCATGCATTAAGCTAGATTTGTTAATGCAAAATTTTGTAAACATTTATGTATGTATGTATGTATGTATGTATGTATGTATGTATTTATTTATATTTAGTGAAAGGTCTACAGGGTCTCATTACCTAGATCAGACTCATAGTGATTCTCCTGTTTTCAGCCTCCCAATCACTGGAATTATAGACAAGCACCACCACGCCTGTCTCAAAAGCCCTCACAGTGTGCGCCAGAGGCAGGACTGGTATGGCATGCTGGGGATCAAACCCCTGCCTCTGTGCTCTGCCTGAGCAGGTGTTTTAGTCCACTGGGCTATCTTGCCAGACCTAATGCATAATTTTATGTAAAGCATCTGCAAGTTTTGAAGTATTTGTGTTTTACACTGTAACCAATATGGTGTGAGTTTTACTCTCTGGGATTATACTGTCTATTGTAATTGAAAAGACATTGCAATATATCTATACTACAGAGCAGACTGTGCTAAGTATCTTGAGATGTTTATAATCTGCTATTGAACAATACCTGTGTGCTTTACCAATAGTTGCCAATACAGATGATTGAACATACTGAAATTTAAAAGCTGAAAATGCTGCAATCTAGTAAAAAATCAAGAAAAGGCACTTTACTCTTACACAGAACAAAACAAACAAGACAAGGAAATTTAAAGCATATTTCAGGAACAGAAATTACTTATATCTGAACAAAACACAGAAATTACTTATGTATGTGGGTTGAAAGATTCCTGGCAGGACTGAACATCTAAATTGAGACAACATTCAAGAAAGCTGCTACATTTAGTTTTGTAAAGTTTCAGAAAACCCTTGGCATTTCATTTGCTGTTACATGAAGTAAGTCCCACTTTGATGGAATGCTCAGAAGTAAATTTCACTGATAGATTTAGGGTTTCACTGTCTTACAACTACTGAATAGTATTTTCTAACTAAAGAATATAAATGATCATATAAATCATATACATCTTTCACCTCTTTGACACATTGAATATTTCTGACTAGATGAGTCATCTATGGCAGCAGAACTGACTGTAAAATTGTTTCCCACTTGCGAATTCATTTTTCAGATGAGCTCCAAAAAGCTTGCATGGACCTCAGAGGCCGGTAGACATCACCTACTCTTTCATTTACTAATTCCTTTTCTGGAAGCAAAACATGGCACTGAGCTACTCATTTAACTTAGGCACCCTGACCATTACTACCCGTGTTTTGTTTTGTCTCATTAATGTAATAGAACACAAAACCACCTCTAGGCTTTCACAGACAAGGTATGCCAGGTTTCCAAGTGGTAACACTTTAGCAATTGTGCTGGGCCAAATACATTGTATTCTCTTTTCCCTTAAAAAATATTGGAAATGCTTCAGGTCTCATTATCTCATCAGCTGTCCTCCTAACCCCATAAAATAATGAAAAACAAAACAGCTTTTCATAGACCTTTTCTGTAATTGATTCTCCAGGGTATCTTTGCACTGCCCCATTAAAGTGGTGTTGTTGTTATGATGATATTTCGCAGCAGGAGTGTTCTAAATAACTGATTAATATGCAAGGCAGTAAAAATGTAACTTTTGCTGTTAAATTAGCCAAATCCTGAAAATCTCCCAGCTACTGAAACAAAGCAAATAAAATATTCAAACATTTCTTCCTGACAAAGGTATCTCAATTGCTAACCTCTTTGTGGCATTGTGTAATATAATTTGCCAACACATGTATACATCACTGTTGACGTCTGTGTGTTACTCTTTATACTTGTGTGTATGTGGCTGTATGCGCATCAAAGCATGACTGTGAAGCACAGCGATGCGCTTTAGAATCGAGCATGTCACTGAATCTTTTGTTACCTGTTCCTTAAAGATGTACGCATATCTATAATAATCCCATTTTCCAGGTTTTATTTAGAGAATAACTTTTTATCTTGCCAGACATATTAGAAAGTGTTGTGAACTCTTTTCAAATTCTTAAAGTTCTACATACACTTAAAAAGAAAAAGAAAAATAGAAACCAGATGGTTTTGTTATTGCTCTACTCTGCAAATCATAATCAAACAAAACTATTCAAGACAAACAGAATTAAAAAGAAAGTGCAAAGTGTCAAACTTCTTAACGTTCCGGATCTCTGGCTTTCCCGGAGATTTCAAGTAATGCAGCAAAGACTTTCTGGAGGTCAGCCAATGTAGTCCCTCTCACCCCCTGCTGACCGTGGCTCAGCACACAGGCCTTGTCTTCCGTGAACCGCCGCATATGCTTCTCGCTTTCTCCATGAGCCGCTCCAGATCGCTAGGGATTTTATGCCCACTGCCTTTCCACCAGGCAGATTCTCAGTTGGCAAGGATTCGAGGGTCTTCCTGGTGAGAAAGCAGCTTCTGGCAGAAGCTCGCTCACTGGGCAAGGGAGGTGCTTCCGCCCCTGGCTCTGTTCTCTTTAAACCAGGCCTGAGATCACATCTGTTCCTGGGGCTTCGAGTTTAGGGACCTCTGGAGCGGAGAATCACCATGGAGAAGGCAGCGTTTGCTGGGCTAAAGCCATCGCCTAGCCCGATGTCAGAGGGAAAGTTGCTTATTACCTAATGAAGTGATGAATATTTCTCTAGCGTGATTTTACCTCAGATGGACCACGTAAAGCAATACTATGTGCAGACGCAAGTGGTGGAAATTAGACTGCAGTACCTCTTGCCATGCGTGACAGGGACACAAAGTCTGGAGACACGTTTTTACCTGAGTAGCAGGACTACAAATCCCCGGCTAGGTGCTGAAGAACTGAAGGACTGCACAGATCAAATAAGAAGACTTGAACATGTATTTTGAAAAAATGGTTACTATATTATGCTAAAAATATTTGTTTTCTTCCTCATGATATAGTTTAATCACAAAAGTATGATCGCATAAACTAAGAAACTTATAATTTGCAAGGTTATTTCTTAGAACTGCTTATAACTCTGAAACTGTCTCATACCAACTTTCCCCGTACAGCTATAGAAATCTCTGGCTTACAGGAATAAAAAAAAAAAAAATACAAGATAGTATAGGTTTAATCAAACTTCAGTTTTTAGAAAAGTGTTGCAAAGAAATTTTTAGCATAAATACGTACCTGCAGTAGTTGATGTCATACAGTATTCCTAATAAGTCACTATAAATATTCATAATTCTTGATTCATCTTCATGAAAGGCACAGTAAACATTCCTTACATTCCATGCCATTAGGTGAAGGAAAGCCTTTTCATTAAGACCTCTGGTGAAGTAGCAAGCAGTTGAAGCATACTCTTTCTCAGAGGAGACAATTATTGCTGTCGTCCTTTTGTGCATTTCATTTATATGTGGATAAAAGAGAGATGCAAATACTCCCGAGAGAAATGACAAACAAAGAGTCTGCTGTGTAGTATGAGTGTGTAGACTGTGGCTATTTTGCAAGGAAATCTACCAGCTCTCAATAATGTGAAAATCTCCTTGAGAAGCGCCGTGGCACAGCAAGTCACTGAACCAGAGAAATTCAATTTGCCTACTGTAAAGTATGTTTTGTCTCTCTCAGAAAGCTCTTAATTCAATCCAAAATTACTTTCTAGAAGCAGTCATTCTGGCCAAGGAAGGGTGTACAGGGTCTGGGATTGGACAGAACACACTGGGCTGAAGCTGTCACAAAGCATTCCGTGTTGTTCCTTGCTCTTGTGACTCAAAGGACAGATCAAACTGCAGGTCATTGATCCCTCCATGTTTTAGATCCATGTATATTTGTGATTGCATAACCTTTTGATAAGTTATATTTTTGATCTCCACTTACTCTAATAACACCGAGGGAGAAATTTGAAACAGGAGATGGTTAGATTAACAATACGTGGGCAGAATCAGAAATGTACATGTGCTTGGATTCTAGGAATCCATAGTTATTTGCAAATGGCTTATAAATCTGCCTTGAAAATTTTTAAACTATAATTTTAATGTATATTAGCATGATTAAGTGTTGAGCATAAAAACTAAGTATACATCAAAATTTCAGTTTTCTTCCAAAGAGTTATGTGTAAATCAAAACTTGGAAGATTTGCTAAAACATTGCATTTTACTTCTGTTCTCTAGAAATCAAGGCCGGGCGTGGTGGCGCACGCCTGTAATCCAAGCACTCGGGAGGCTGAGGCAGGAGGATCGGTGTGAGTTCGAGACCAGCCTGGGCTACAAAAGTGAGCTCAAGGCCAGCCTGAACTGCATAGCGAGACCCTGTCTCAAAAAGACAAAAAAAAAAAAGAAATCATAAGCCTGTGTATAGCACTCTTCCATTTAATCTTAATCATTTTCTAAGAAAAGGATAATGGGAATTAGGTAATATTAATAATATTATTAAATAAATAACATACTCCAAAAGAGAATAAAGTATAATGCTATTTTTAGTATATATTTCCAAATCTACATGTAGCAATAATCTTAAAATTGAGTAAGAATTTAATGTAAGAGCTTGACAAATAGCGTTAGCATTTCTTTTGGACAATTTGGTATCAGTTACTAAGTATAGGAAATAGTTAAATAAGTAATCATCCTTAAGTGATCCAATGCAAAAAGATTCTAATTATTATGAAGATTCATATCAGTGTATCTAAGAGTCCATGGCTAAAAACAATAGCACACTGAAGTGTGACTAAGTTCAATCATATCTTCCACCACAGAAATTCAGCTGTTTGGCAACTGCATCCAAACACTTTAGCTCAGTAGATGGAAGCTGATACCAGATTTACTATATTAGGAAGGTATCTTAATCATACAGGTGATTAAGATAACATTTTGGATGGGGAAATTCTACTATGCAAACTTCCTCTAAAAATTAGTAAGTATAGCAGCCAGTTCTAAGGAAATACATTGAATGCAAGATATGTAAATAGATAAAAATGTACAAGATAGGTTTACACAGTATGCCACAAGGTCACGTGAAGTAGAAGGCAAAAGGTCTGTCTGCCCCTGGAGCCCCTAAGATTGAAGACCTGGGGCTTACCATAGATTCCCATGTGGGTCTCTACCAAAAGGCTGAAGAGTCTGCACTGCAAGGCAGGACATGGACATCAGGGTGCAGCTCACTACAGGAGCTCATCTAAAGAAAAAGAAGCAAGAGTTCCCTCTTCTTTTCACCTTTGCTTCCATTCAGGTGCAATGCTACTGAAGGGTACCTATCACATCCAGGGTAAGTCATCTACCTTCCCCAAACCCATTCAGCCACACCCTGGACTGTGCTAATTCTGAAATGGAGTTTAAAATATTAATGCCTTTTAAACTTATTGTAATATTTCATAAATTATTTTGTTTCTTTGAATTGAATGATATTATCTTTTTGAAAAAATATTACTTGTAATAAGAAATAACAATGAGACAGTTTCAAAGTATGTTAGTAGGAGAGGCACAAAAAGTAATACAATGCATAGAGTTATCTTCATAGTAATTGCTCAGAGTACAAGATGCAGACATGATAAATTTTCTAAACACTATTGGTATAAGTATTTCTTCTCTTTGAGCTAAGATAAAGTAGTTGCATGCATAGTCCAATATTCCATAATAGTGGGTTACCAGCAGACCTAGCATTGTCGGAAGCTGTTGACTTGAGCCTTTTACAGCTCAGCATACTTATCTGGCTTTACTTTTTATGTCTCACTGTTAAACTTTTCTGCTGGATGGTTAAGCCAAGTTAGAGCAAGACCCATATAAGGAAACACGTAACTTTTGTATCTGACAAGGTCAGTTAAATTTCCTCAGGATTTACTTTGAAACCATGTACAGCATTTTGTAGAACTTTTGTCAGTGTAGCCATGCAGATGATTCACACCACTGCTTGACCAGTTTGCTCTCTATGAGAGCCTGAGATGTTTTTTCTCTAGGTGACTCTTCTTAGGCAACTGTACATTATAAATCCCTTTCCTTGAGGACCCATAATCTCCTTGAACAGAAAATTTAGGGCACCAAATTTTTTTGGAAAAAAAATACTAACTTAGAGACTTATGTTTAAAATTACCAAAAACAAGAAATTGACAAAGTTCAAAAAGTGTCTTCACAGTCCATATTGATAACAGTTGACATAATTTGGTCAAAGGAATGTGTTACTTCCATAGTCATGAAGGATTCCAACATGATTTCAGTTGTCTAGCTATTTGTATTTTAAACATATCACCATGTAGCTACATAAATCATAATTTAGGAATACATTTAGAAGAATTAGGCTCTTTCTAACATCTTTCTAGACTTGTTTTCCTCCTTTGATTCCTTGAACATTTGCTTTCATAAGAAAAAGTCTATTTTTTGAAAGCAAACTTTTAAAGATCATTGTGATTCATTGTGAGTTTAAGAAAATCACTTTTTTTCATACTTGCAAAATAAAGAACGTATGTGATTTTCACAAACTTAATACATGTTTTAAAAATGTTTATATGGGCAATATGTGACAATATATGAGATAAAAGAAAAAAATTCTTAGGCTCCAGCAGGGAAGGAGCAAGTATTCAATATTTTGAAAACTGAATTACTCCCATAGTTCTACCTTTAAGATTTTAAATCTGTTGCATGTGAATTTACTTACCAGTTTTTCATCTATAGCTCCCATTTCTTTCTTTCTTTCTTTCTTTCTTTCTTTCTTTCTTTCTTTCTTTCTTTCTTTCTTTCTTTTCTTTTTTCTTTTTATTTTTTATTTTTGGTATTCTAGGGAAGGGTCTACAGTGTGTTTGTGGTCTCAGGGTCTCACTATTAGATCAGATTCATAGTTATCATCCTGTTTACAGCCTCTGAAGAGCTGGGATTACAGGCCTGTACCACCATGCCTGGTCTTAATTCCTCTCTCAGGGCACCACGGGGGCAGGGTGGGCAGGGCAGGCTTGGGATGGAATCCCTTGCCCCTGCTCCTGCTTGCACGTGATTTAATCCATTAAGCTATTTGACCAGCCCTGTTACTTCTTTTTAAATAAAATTCTAAACTTATAAATATGTATCACAAAGCTTTTGTGATACTTTAGGTAGAATCTCTAATAGATTTTTAAGAAAAGAGATGGCCATGTATTTCACTGCTCAAACTAAACTTTATTACATTTGTTTTCTTTTTGATTCATTGGTCTTAGGAAAGTATACTAGTGAATTAATGTTACTGTAAATTTCAGTGTTAATTTCACTTAGCATTTCTCCCTATAGAACAATAAAAAAAAAAAGGATAATTTCTAAACTCATCCCACTTCAAGGCCAAACTAAAATAAAATGCAAATAATATGAAAATTGCATCGAATATGACATTATGACTTGTTTCCATGGTTGTTAAAGGAAAATTGAAATTTGACCCTTTTTAATTTTGTTTCAGGGGGCCCGGTGGGATGGCTCAGTGGTCTAAAGCGCTTGCTTGGGAAAGCTTGGGCGGCTTCAGGGACCGCAGTTTGATCCCTGGCACCACATGCTGCGCCAGCCCTGCCCTCTGGGGTGCTGAGCAGGCCATAAAAGTGAGTGAATAAACAAACAAAGGTTCTGAAACAAGAAAAAAATACTAAATAAAATAAAAAATTTTGTTGCAGGGCAAATGATCGATAGCATGTTATTTGGGTTCATATAGAGGCAGAGCTGTCTTTTTAAATCTATTTTGTATTATCAGGTTTTCTGAAAATGCAAGAAGCAGAAACGCCAGAGGACAATGACTGAAACTGCAAAGACTAACACACAGATATGAATGAAGTATAATTAAATGAGTAAATATTCTAAAACATCTCTATATCTATTTCTTTAAATTGTAGTGATTTGCTATTTAAAGCATTTCGCAAAATTTTCAAATAAATGATATATTTAAAAATATTCCTTTCTTTATGTTTCAAACAGCTGATTTTAACTTAATTTTCCTCTAGAGATCCAGTCTAAATTTGAAATTCTTGTTGCTGGTGGTGTGACTGCTTTGTACTGTATCACCACTTTCGTGTGTCTGGCTCTTTCAATTTTTAGAGGCACCAAGATCGGCCTTCAAAAGCAAAACCCATTACCATTCTGTCTATATAAAACATGGTTATTGTGGCTTGCAATAAGAAGGAATCTAGACAAGGACATTCAAGGTATCAGTTAGGTCAATATAGTATGTATATATATTTTGATCATTATATTGAAATGTGTACTGTGGCAAGTGTAATATATAAGTATTCTTATTCTAAAAGCATCTGTACAATACAGAGCATTGTGAAAAACACGTGGTAAAAATATTTAGCTGTCTGATATACTGAGATTCCTTTCAAGGTACACAGTTCAGATTATTAGTAAAAATGATACTATCTTTAGTGGCTGCCTCCACATAGCTGTACATGGATTTAAGTAAAGCAAATGCTCTTCTCTGAGAGAATTATTTGGGGCTTCTCAGCTTCTCAGTCTCTCAGTTAGATTTACTTTGCTTTCATCTTGTATATGGACAAGGCGTTTCATTTCCTAGAGGATACTCTCTCCTAATTAGAAAAAGGCAGGCTGCTGTCACTTTATTGTTTAGCTCTGTATGTTAGAAGATTTTTTCTCCTTATGAGTAGGTTCTAATCCAAATCCAAAGGACAAAGATCCTTTGCAAAGTATCTAGCCCATCTGAAGAATGCTGGCATGTTACCTAGGAGGCTGCAATCCTTTTCTTCAGTGGTCCTTGTGACATTCCTTTTGAAGGCCCTGATTTTTGGCTCCACATCAATAAAAGTACTGAGTTTTTCTTTTCATTCTGGTTTGTGGTATGTTGGATAGGTCTTTTAAATTAGAAAAGTGCATCATTGATAGGACCTCTGCTCTTCATGAGTTTCTTTCGCTACACTTGAATTCTAATTTTCTCATTTTTGAAATACCATAGAAAATATTGACTTCTCTAAATTACTCATGACATATGTATGATTTTTCACAAAGGAATATATATATGCATTGTGAAGAATTATTTCACTCTCTCTTAATATGTTACTGTATCAAAATCTAAGCACATACTTTTAATATCTGTGGGTCCTTGCTTATTTTATGAGCAGAGTGCTTATTTCTTGTACAAATGCTGTATATAATTTCAAGGTAAACCCTTAGGCAATTTGACTGACATTGTCAGATACAAAAGTTACATCTTTTGTTATATATAAATCTTGCACTGACTTGGCCTTAACTACCCAGCAGAAAAATTTAACCATGAGGTTTGAAAAGTAAAGCCAGATTAGTAGGCAGAGCTGTGAAAGACTCAAATCAACAGCTTCCAACATTATCAGTTCTTCTGATAACCCACTACTATTATGGAATATTGAACTATGCATATACTACTTTCTCTTAGTTCAATGAGAAGAAATTTCTGTACCAATAGTATTTAGAAAAGTTATCATGTCTGCAACTTCTACTCTGAACAACTATTATGAAGACAACAATATGCATTATATTAATTATTCTGCCTGACCTTCTAACATGTTTTGAAACTGTCTCATTATTATTCTTTCTGATTAAAATTAATATAATTATAAGAAATAAATACGTATGATTCTTTATTCTACTCATTTTGAAAGATTAAAATACTACTTCATGTTACCAATTACATTTTAAAACTAATTTTGGAGAAAAATCAATTCTTGATTCACAACAGAATTAAACTGAAAGTGGAATTTCCACTCAGCCACTGCTCTGCACAGGGTCAACCTCTTTCTCTCTCCACATCCTGTCCTAGACCAGTGCATTCATTACAATTGACACACTCACTCATTTCTGAATAAAAGGTCTGTGCAAGAAGAAGAAGTTGACATGTTATATTGGTGAATAATAACTGGTGAGCACTGGGATTTTCATTTGGGGCATACAATCTTATTTCCATATTTTCTTTCCATAGATTACTCCACTTTAAAAAAAAAATAAAAAACAATCCTCAGTGCATTCAAGCACAAGTGATTGTGTCATATAACAGTGCTGCAAAGAAGCCTGAGAAGTCTCAAAAGTGTTAAGTACAAGGAACATACCTGAAGGCAGTGAAACCTAGTATGCAGCACAACCCATTGGGGATGTACTGAAACACAGTAAATGAGATTTTATTTCATTTTACACCATTTTCATTGATTAATATAACTAAAATCACCAGCAGCCCTAAAAATGGCTCTTAAAATCATCATATCTCTGTCTTGAAACAGTAAGTATTGCCTTGCATGGAAAAAAATCTTTACATATGTGTTCACAATAAGAATTTTTAGATAGAGAAGCTATGTTAGATTATGTAATTGTGTCCTAGATGTACTTACAAGTAATTACACAAGGAAAAGAAGTTGTTTAGCAGGGAGACAAAGATAGCAATGATATAGTCACAAATCAAGGATTCTAGCAATAACCCCAGGCTAGATATGGCAAGAAACATATTCTTTCCTAGAGCTCTTGCAAGAAAACTGTTCCTGTCAATATTTTGATTTGTGCCTAATCATGCAAAATTTTGTGTGATACTTTCAAGAAGTACAGTAGAACAAAGGCCTATTTGTCTAAAATATCAGTTTTGTGGTAATTGTTACAACAGCCACACTTGGAATGAAATTTTATTAAATTGCTTTAGATTTCTGTATTTATTTGATTGGAACTTTCCTTTTGTTTTTATTGTCCTTGTCCATAGTGATTGCTTATGATAGTCAAATGTAATGTTCAGTGCTGGAAATACACTCTGTTTTAATCATTTTAGCTATTTAATTCTAATTTATGAAAGATAACACTTCTTTCCAATCTGTAGTGTTAATAGTTAGAACTTTGGTAAATCTCTTCCCACTACCATTGTAAGACCTCAGTATCTAAACATGGCATTCACTTTACAAGTTTTCACCAACAAGCCATGTCGTCAGTTAATCATTGCAGAGAAAATTGCATGTCATTACAATGTCTATGGGTCAGGAATATGGAAGGATTTCTGGTATGTAACTCTCCTAGACTTTCTTGCATTTCTGCTCAACTTCTGAGCAAAAGATATTGGTAGCTGTGAACCAGTTTGTTCAAGAAATTATAAATATCAGCAGATACTTAAATACATATCACCTGCTAATTCATTTGGTTAACAAAGCGAATATACTTTTTACCAGTGTGGGTTTGCAGTACATAATGATTAATTCATCATACAGAGTATGTACCCATACCTAACACAACTGCATTCTCTTCAAATCTTCTTCCTTCTCTTTCCCCAATCCTCCTCTTGTTCTTTCCATTTGACATAAATATATTGTTTTCTCTCTTTTTTGAGTTTTTTTTTTCATGTCCATTTCTGTCTTTTTTTTTTTTTTTTTTTTTTTTTTTTTTTTTTTTTTTTTTTTTTTTTTTTTTTTTAGGGTCTCACTACTGAGTCATAGTGATCCTCCTGTTTGTACCTCCCAAGGGCTGGGATTACAGACGCGTGCCACCACACTCAGTATCGCTGGCTCAGTGCACTCTAGAGCAGGGCCAGTAAGATAAGTAAGATAAACCATGAAATATTTAGGCTTTAATGTGTCTGATTTATTTCTCTGCATTACTGTCTCATGGTATACACATGTTCCACAAACCACTGAAATCTGGGCTCCCTTGGGGGAGAGTGCTACTCCACAGTATCTCTGCCAATTCCGGAGTTGATAGATATACAGGATGTTTCAAAGATTTACTTAGTGTAAGTTTGTTTTAGCACATTTCTGTTTTATAGTCAAAATTACCTAAGCTAACTTGGAAGGCTTAGGAGCCCTTTCCTTAAGTTTGGGAGAGGAGATCCTAAGTTAAGCACTTACTCTAAAACTCGCAGTGTGCAACATCTGTCTGAATCACTCTGATAGTCAACATGTCTGGCGATGGGAGGAGAGGAACATGAGACTCCTCCTATCTACTGTGACATCGAGAGTACTTGATCTACTGATCAAATGCAAATTCCATTCACAAACAACTTTAGAAATGAACATAAATAATGCTCAATAGAATATTTTCCAATCCGATCTATCACAAAACTATCTGACCCTTTTCTAAGTATCTATGAAAGCATGACAGGTTAAATTAATAGTACAAATAGTAAAAGCAGAAGGGATTTCACATATTTCACTGGGTTCTTTAGTTGGGTCTAAATGTGTCACATAAATTTGGGATCATACAATGATTCAAGTATGGGAAAAGTTTAAAATAGGTGGAGTCAGTTTACTAGATATATAATTTTAAGTAAAAATTAAAACTATTTTTATTTTATTTTTTATTTTATTTTTTTTTTGTCTTTTTGAGACAGATCCTGCTATTCTTGGTCATGTGAGTAAGAGCATTGTTGTGCTAAACACATCAGTACATTCTTCAATTTATAGGTGAGGAATTTGCTCACAATTTTGTGACTCACAGTTTATATATGCAAATGAAATGTTGGAAACTACTTGCTTATTTTTCCAAGGAATTCTAAATGATTAACTTAGCTCTGTTACATTTTTAAAACACAAATTTATCCAAGAGAAAGTATAGTCTAGATATATTGTGTAGTGAATTTTAATTAATAAATTAGATATAATTTCAAAATACTTGTCAAACGCATTTTTTACATCTTTTTGAGGCAGGGTCTTGCTATGCAGTTCAAGCTGGCCTTCAGCTCACTTTTATAGCCCAGGCTGTTCTCAAACTAGCACCCATCCTCCAGCCTGCCTCAGCCTCTGAAGTGCTAGGATTACAGGCTTGTGCCACCACACCCAAATGCATTTGTTTTTAAACATTGCACTGAAATTTAACTTTAGTTTCTGATTGGAATATTTAGAATATTCCATGAAAATATAGAATTTAATGAAGAAAAAAATTAAACAAACTGTAACTCAGCTATATAAAGATGTTCACACAATATTTTAACATGTAAGCTTTGGAAACAAGGCAGCAATTATACATTTTATTATATTTAAAATATTTAATATAGCTTACAGTATTGAGCCCACTTCTCATGTATGCCAAGTTAGGTGATCCGTCAGTGAGCTGTATCCCTAAAATGATATGTAATTTTCATTCCCCAAAGAATAAAGCAAGAAAATGAATGTTATATTGACAGTTTGCAGAGTATTTCATATTGTTTTTTTCTCTTATATTGCAGAACAGTGATTGAACTCAGGCCCTTGCACTTGCCAAGCAAGTGCTTATTGTACTGAGCTATCTCTCCACTCCAGTTTGTAGAGGATTCAGTGTAGAGGTTTTAATTTAATTTAATCAGTTATCTAAAGGGATTCCTTCCTTACATAATCAGCATAAAGTGGAAACATTACATAATATGCACTAACATATATAATACTTAGTCCATGTCTGTAGGCCATAATGTTATTTTACATGTGGTATAGAGTTGGTCCAGGTAGATAATACAACTCAAGTTATTCATTTATTTTTGTCCTTTTGAGACAGGGTCTCACTATACAGTTCAGGCTGACCTCGAGTTCACTCTGTAGCCCAGGTTGGTCTGGAGCTCATAATGATCCTCCTGCCTCAGCCTCCCCAGTGCTGATACTACAGGCCTGTACCACCATGTCTAAATATTTTCTTATTTATAATGCTCTTTGCCACCCTGCTTTCTCCACTCTACCTCTTGATCTACTTCCCATTTTGGAAAATTCTATGTCCCTACTCCCTACGTGTCTTTTATTTTGCTTCTTATAATTTATAATATTCATATAAAAGAAAGTATGCACTATTTAAGATTATCTTTGATTTATTACACTTAAGTTTATGGCCTCCAGTTGCATTCATTTTGCTATAAAATGGTAAAGTCTCTTTTTTATAACAAAATAATATTTATAAATTATGGAAGTTTCTTTAGGATATTATACTAAAATGAAAATCGCCTGCCCAGTAAATTTTTGACATATTATCATATCACAGATAGTGTATTAATTTTCTTTTTTCTCTTAAATGTTTTATTTACAGCTAGTCTATGAGACAGAGAGCAAATGTCTAACAGAAAATTTTGAATATTTAATATGATAGTTATTGCTTTTACAATATTTTAATTACATTACCCCATTTCATGAATTTTTTAAGCCCTCAATAACTTTTTGAAAGAATTAATTTAGCTACTTAAAATATTGCAACTTTTAGGTCTGTCTTTTGCACTATTAATATGGGTCAAGAAAAACAGGGGCTTTTTACAAAGAAATTTTTAATACAATCAATTAGCAAGATGAAATAAGCCTAATTTTTGTATCCTACTTAGGAGACATAGACTTAGTGTTTTAAACACATAGTGGTTGTGCAGTGTGTGCTTTCGTGATGCCAAATGCAGAAAAGTGATGCACTCAGAGTCATACAGGAAGCATTCTTATTGTGTATGATATGATAACATTGTTTTTATAAGTGAAATATTAGGAACTAAATTTGTTCCTTCTTGTGTACAAACCTAAACCTAAAATTGGAGAATACTATTTAAATGTTTTTTTCTGTTTTTTTTTTTTTAAATTTTAGATAAAACATTACACAAGAACAAGAGGATATGGCACCTCAGCTTTTCCCATTTGCTTTATTGAGAGAGAATACCAACTGTGATGTCAGGACGAGTCCCAAAAGAGCGCAGCAGAATTGGTGTGGAAAAGCAACAAAGCTTGGAGTCTGGAGAGAAGCAGGCAGCTAGGACTTGGAGGAAAGAGAAATAGATGCAGAAATGAAGAGTTGGAAACACATCCTGAGCATGTAGTAGGGTCCTAACTAATGCCATCTGTTAAGAAACTAAGGATAGAAACTAAGATATAAGATATAAGAAACACTAGAGGAAAGTGAAACTAGTATTCTTTTCTCCACAGACTAGAAGACTCAAAATTCAATAGAAACAACTCAGAAACACTTTTTATCAGATGAGAAAATAAATAATGCTTTTATTCCAATAAGCAGACCTTAAAAACAACAGCAGAGTGTATGACTCAGATTGCGGTTAAGACAATAAGTAGAACAGAACAATGCAATTTAAAAATGGACAAAGGCTAACGGGCAGTTGACTAGAAGCATATAAAAAGATCATTTGCTATCAAAGAAATATATAGTTGAAAATGAATTGTCATTAACTTCCAATACATCCAAAATTAAAAATAAATTGTAGTAACACCATTCATTGGGAAGAAAACAGCGTTACTATGTCACTTACGGTCCCAAACTATGAAAGTTCAAATTGGGAATGTTCACTGATATTAGCACTAATTTTGTCAGCTTATGATCAACTGTGACTTAGGCATAATTCTTTAGATAGGAAACTTGTTTGTAAGCTTGAGGGAGTTTTCATAATTAAAAATAGAACTGTCTTTCTTGAAGGAACATCAGTTTCTCATTAAACAAATTATCTGCTTCCCATACAAGCTAGCAATTGTACTTTGGCATTTATCCTTAAATACAAAACTTGTACCATTCTATAAATATTATAACACCTATGTTCATAACAAAGTTGACAATGATCCAAATATTCCCTACTAAGTTAGTTATGTATTAAGCAAACTGGTGCATCTCTATCGTGAAATAATTCTGAGCAATAAAAAGTAACAAAAACTAGCATACACAACTTGAGTGGATCTCAAGTGATGTATGATAAACAAACAGTCACTCTCAGAGGCTACATATTGTATTAATCCATTTATATAATATTCTTACGACGGTTAAAGTTTTTACAATGATAGAATTATTGTTGTATGTTTTTAAGTAATAGAGAATGGGAGTTTACATGGAAATAAATTGAGAAAGTTCCATAGTATCTTAATTAATGGCAATCATAACCAGCTAAAGTTATAGTACAGTTTCATAGAACTTAATACACAGTGTGTAACAAACTGCTAAAAACTATGAGTAAATTCTTCAGGCACCATCAATACTAGTTTTCTGATTTTGTTGTAATGTTGTGCAGCATTTTGCTAATAGGGAAATAAGAATGAAGGCTGCATAGCTTATCTGAGATTGTATCCTACTCATGCATGTTAATCTCCTTTTTTTTTTTTTTTTTTTTTTTTTTTTTTTTTGTCTTTTTGAGACAGGGTCTCGCTATGCAGTTGAGGCTGGCCTTGAGCTCACTTTCATAGCTCAGGCTGGTCTCAAACTCACTCCAATCCTCCTGCCTCAGCCTCCCGACTGCTGGGATTACAGGCGTGCGCCACCACGCCCAGTTTTAATCTCCTTTTCTAATGATAAAAATTCTAGGAAATCATATCAAGGAAATCTGAAAGATCTCTGAAATGAGGGCCAAACAAGCCAAGACCCCGTCGTGCAGAAGCTAGCACGCATTGCCTCTATGGTGTAGGAGCGTGGAGCGGAAGCCTTATGAGTGCCATACCTCAAGCATTTGCTGGTTCTCAACCGTCTTGCTTCTGTCCAGGACTGTGCCTGGCAAGCAGGCAGGCAGAGTACAAAGATTTAATAAAAAAGAAAGTAAAGCTATATGAAAATTAAAATACACTAAAAACCATGAAAAATATCGTAATTTAAATCACCTTGGAAAACACAGAATTTTTTATTCAATTACATTTTCTTTCACCTGGACCAATCCTGTGTTTTATCTCACCATTGTCTTTGTTTTATGTATTGTAACATGGAGAGAGAGAGAAAAAAAAAAACAAGGAAGTTTTGCAACTTATATTCTTAATGTATTTTATGTAGTATCTTACATGTGGTTCAAGATTATTGCATTTTACTGAAAAATATATAGTAGCTAAAAATAAAAAAGCAAGTCAAGGTGTTTGGATATAGCTGCACCAAAAATGATTATACTGTGAGACTTTACATCAGTAAAATGTACTAACGCAATATATAAAACCGCAAAAAGTAAATTATTACATGTTTTTTCTCTTCTATGTACGACATAGTATAATATCACTTGAAGGAAACAAAAAGTCAGGTTAAGATGAGCAATATATGGCCTAAAGTAACAAAAGTAGAAACAGTTTTAGTTAGTAATACATAAAATGAAAAAATATGCTTATGAAATATTAAATTTAGAAGAAACCATGGAAAGAAGAAATGTAAAACACAGTACAGATGGAAAAATAAAAAGCTGAGAAAATAATAGATAGAAAGCTATAAAGACTGAAAGTATGAAAAATCATCAAAATGATTGAAAAGCAGTGCAGGAGAGAGGGTAAAAAGAAAGAAGCGAGCATGTCCTTATGATTAGAAATCCATTTCAGCTATAATAAACTAACTGTTATGAGGCCAATACATTAATAACAAAAATACTATTTTCTATAAAGATTATTATTCTGGATAAAGATGATGTTCCCATGCCAAAATAATCAATTTATGAACAGGACATAAATTCCAAAACATTTTTCTAGTAATAACAGCAACATTTGTGGTTTACTTTGGAATATTCCCCCCATATGTCCTTTGCTGGGAAGGTGACTGGGCAATGGGGAATATATCCAGCTGGGAATTCATCTCTTAATGAACTCAGAGCTGGATATTCTGGTAGGAGGCGTGGCCAGGGTGGAGGTGCATCATGGGAGGAACCAGGTAATCTGAAAGTGTGTATGGTTGTCTCTGTTCTCTTTCCCTCTCTGTTTACTGGTTACCCTGAGTTGAATTCACCTCCCACATGCTGCACTATCATGCTCTTCTGAATTTGAGGCAGTCATCCATAAGACATGAGCCAAAATAAATCTCTTTGTGTCCCAGTATTAGGAAAATCAGTAGGACACCAGGTTTCAAAGCACATGATATGGAATCTGAATTGCAAGGAGTAATAGGTAAATACATAAGTAGATCTGATAATTATTTTTTTGCAAATCCATAAAACAAATATAGTCAATACGGATTTAGAAGACTTGAGTAACATTACCAACTGACATGACTTCATTGACATTTGAAAAATACTTCACAGTCTAGCAGGAAAATGTATTTTTTTCCAAGTGGCATGGAATATTGATAAAAATCATCCACCTCCTGATCCATAAAATAATTCTCCAGAAACTTGAAAGAATTGATGTTGCATCATTTCCCTTTTTTGAAAGTGAAATCTATTCCCTTGCAAAGAAAAAGGCAAATCAGGAATCAATAACAGATTCCCACACGGATTTTTAAGTCCTTAATTTTATGCATGAAAAGCTGCATTAGTCAAAGAAGGATTTAAAAGACAAAAAGAAGCATTTGTTAACTTAATGACAATAAAAATAGCATAAAAACTTTTCAGAATGCTGTCACAAAAGTACTTAAGATTTTTGCATCAATTAATACCATTATTACAATTGTATTCAACTCCACTCAGCAGCAAAGTGTAGAGAAAATTAAGAACAAAAGAAAAATTATGAGGGTCAGAATCAGCACGGACAAACCGGATGAACACAAATTCATTATGCTGAATGGGATCATCACACATATAATGTGCCAATGAAATTCATTTTAAAAAAAGAAAAGAAAACTGGAAGGGAGCGATGGCAGACAATATCAGCCAGGTAAAAGATAGTTTTATGAGAAAATCAATAGGTTAGTCATCCTGGTATTAAGCAAATTATTTCCTGGGGGGTGACATTTGGCCTTGGCTGGTCTTTATGACACGTCCGCTATGAACTAGAACATACACACACAAATAGGTAGACAAGCATTTATCTACATATGAGATGTGCTCACATAAAAAAGTGGCTTTTTGTAAATATAAAAAGTTTAATTACTGTAAAAACACACATTGCCATGAATCCTTCTCAGAACGCACCCTCATTTAAACTGAGTTATCCCACCATTTCAGCCATTTTCTAGAGCAGTCTGAAAGTCTCCTTGCACCTTTAGTTGCATTGCATGTCTGCTGCAGTGTCTTAAACCGAATTAAACCCTTTACCTAATACGGTCACATGACGTTGGAGGAGGATCCCATGTGGCATGTGGTCACATCCCTAAGGTGAAGGCCAACCCACTTGAGTGCTTTACAAGTTTCCTTTTGATGGCACTTGACAGTAACATTAAGCAAATGAATGGCACCTAGCAGACCCTCAGGAAGGGGGACTTTCAGAAAATCTTCAGAAAGTGGCAAGAATAACAGGCTGCGTGATTTAGAAGAAGTACTGCTATTTGCAGGGTGGTTAATGGAAATCCTTAGTTTACTATAATAATTTCTTTTTATTTGAACACATACTATAATTTTGACAAACCTTTCAATATATTTTTAAAAGTTACTCAAAATCAAATTAAAAATGTACACTCTGGCAGGAACTTGATATGGACTATAACATATTTTTTTTAATATTTTGTCAGACAAAATTTTTGGAAAATCTTGTAGTGAAATGGATCAGGGAAAATAAAGAGAAAAGAGAAAAAAATATGAACAGAATACAGAATATACTTATTGACATTATTATAGTAAAAATATTAGATGGATAATAAAGGCATGTTATAAAGCAAATGTTTGTGATATTTGTTTATATTAGTAAATATAAAAATTGAAATGAAATGGGAAACTTCTTGAAATAAAAAACAAGCCTCACTCAAGATAGCCTGCATTAGAGAACTCTTTGCACAAAGCCTCAGAGAAGAACATATATTGTCAATTCTGTCTCTCCCATACACTTATCCATTTGGACTCACTCATAAATCCTAAAACATTATTTAAGAAGATGATGAAACCAGTCCTGCTCCAACTTTGAGGAAATCAAAGAATTCTGTGAAGTCACTGTTGTGATATAGTTATATAAACAGGTTATCTAAAAAAATAAAAATAAAAATAAAAGAAAGCCAAAAAATCCAAGATGGAACTACCTGCAAAAGCCTAAACAAATATTATCCAATAATACAAAGATAAATTTCCACAAAGCTTATTCCTTGATTCTGAGTTAGGTTTAGCATCAAAATCTAGATCAAATTAATTCAATTATTATTGAATTAATCTACACACATATATATGTAATGTGTATTGAATGGCATACGTAAGCATATATTTATGTCTGTGTGTGTGTATGTCTATAAGAGAGAGAGACACACACACACCCAGAAAAATAGTGGTGAAATCAAATTTTTATTGTAGAGAAAACCTTCAGCTAACTAAGAGTAGCAGAAACTTTATCACTTGACGAAAGCGTAAATCAAAACTGGCCTAAATATTGTACAGAAGTGAGAAATATGAATATACAGTCCTTAAAATTAGGAATAAGTTATAAATTATGGGCTTATGTTTTTGACATTCAGTTTAGAATTAGGCAATTGGGAGAGTGCCAGTATCACACCATAAACATAAAAAAGTTTAGAAAATGAACCAAGTTAATAAAGATTAGAAAAGAATATATGACCCTCTCTTTACATGTAGATTACGGGAGATCTAAATAGAAAACTTAAGGAGCTTAGGAATTAAGCTAAGTAGCACATAAATTATTTTACACGAGAAAGCTAAAAATGCATAAATTGAAAGAACAGTAAATTACTGGGTAGAGCATCGAAAAGCAGGAGGCAACAGTCGGGAGAGGAACAGAAGTAGGCTGAGGGGAGGGAGAGTGACGGAGCTGAAATGAAGATTCCTTAAGTACACACATCGAAAATGAATCCCATCAGCATGCAAGTGAAATGTTTGAAAAAAACTACAAATGTCAACCAAATTCTCTTTCTACATACTAAAAATACATATGTACTTACAGCACAATAATGTATAGTTAATAAGTTTAATTTACAATCACAAAGGGACACCAAAATATTTCAGATCTGTGAACTAAAAGCAACAATCATCCATGAGAAAAATGTATATACCTGGCATTTGAGTGGGACTGATAATTTTAAGATATCCACTTACCTGTTTTTCCTGTAATTGGTTTTCAAAATGTGTAAAATCCAAATTAAAATTTCAGCAGATTTTCTTAAGAGACTTCAAGGGATAATTCATATGTAAAAGATAAATGCATAGAAATACAACTTCAAAAGTCTTTAAAAATAACAGAACTAAGAACAGCTGATTTTTTGACATTCTAAGCTACTAACTTATAAGGTTGTGCTTATTACCAGCATACCTAAGGTGGTCTGTAACTGTTACATAAGGAGGCAGAAGATGTTCGTGTACCTGAAAGGAGTCATGAGAAAAAAAAAAAAAAAATTTGGGAAAGACTCCTGGGCACCAGCTGCAAACAAAGCACATGGCCACTCAAATGTGAACAAAGCTATACTGAATGGGATTTCCAGCTCTAGTTTGTTAAGGAGCCTCCACACTGCTTTCCACAATGGTTCAACCAGCCTGCATTCCCACCCACAGTGCAGAAGGGTTCCTTTTTCCCCACAGCCTCTCCAACATTTGTTATGGTTGATTTCTTTATAGCAGTCATTATTTCTGGGGTGAGGTGGTATCTAGGTGTTGTTTTGATTTGCATTTCACAAATGGCTAGTGATGTAGATCATTTTTTCATATATTTGTAGGCTTCTTTCATTTCTTTCTCTGAGAAGTGTGTGTTCATCTCAGATGTCCATTTCTAGATTTTGTCTTTGAATTTTGGGATCCTTATGGTTTTTAGTTCCTTATAAATTCTAGATTGAAGACCTTTGTCTGAATACTTATTAGTTAAAATCTCCAAAATTTGTGGGTTGTCTTTTCATTGTTTGTAATGTCTTTTGAGGTTAAAAAAAAAAAAAAAAACTTCTTAGCCACAAGAGGTCCCAGTTGTTGATTCTTTCATGTGTCAAACATGCATTTTGATTTTTGTCCATGAACTCTTTGTCTACCCCGATATTCTCAAGGTTTTCTCCCACTTTCTCTTCCAGGAGATTTAATGTTTCTCTTTCAATATTGAAATCTTTAATCTATTTTGACTTTAATTTAGCACATGGTGATAGACTCCGGTCAAGTTTTAGTTTTCTGCATGTAGAGAGCCATTTTTTCCAGTACCATTTGTTAAAGAGGCTTTCTTTCTTCCAGTAACCATGTTTGGTCCCTTTGTCGAAAATTAGGAGAGTCGCCTGGAGAGAAAACATTCTCTCAGGCTTTCATAGAGAACAAATTGGTCAAGCAATGGCCGTGACTTATCCCGAAGGCTGACACTGACAACAGTACACCAAAGCACTGTACGTGGTTCCAAAATAAATCCTGAGGGGAGTTGATTGACCTTGACAGGTACAAAAATGCATGTTTTGTTATACAGGTGTTGCTTTAACTTGCCCTTGACCACCCAGCAGAAGAGCTTAAACATGAGGCATGAAACTTAAGGGCAGTTTAGTTTACTGAGTTGTAAAAGGCTCAAATCAACAGCTTCCAACTTTGCCAGTTTCTCCAGTAGCACACTGCAATTATGGAACATTTTACTATGTGTACAATTACCTTCGCTCAGATCAACGAGAATAAATATGTTGTACCAATAACCATTAGAAAATTCATCATGTCTACTCCGTGTGCCCTGTATAACTTATAAGGAGGACAACATGCATTGTATCAATTATTCTGAATGTTCTACTAACATGTTTTGAAACTGTCACATTGTAATTTTTTATTAAAAGTAATAATAAATAAATAGATAAATAAATAAAAATACATTTTAAGAAATGTAAGCAAAGTGAGGGCTACAGCAATAGGCTTACCGCTCTGCTTTTGGTCTTCCTTTTTATGACTCCTGAATCTCAGCCTTCGGGTTACTTGAGATGAGCATAACAAGATCCCATCGTATGTGTCCAAGATTTAATGTTCAGACTGCATATGAGAAACTGTTAGGCATTTGGGAGTAAGGACAAAAACAGGGTGTCCTGGAGCTCCAAGTGTGCCGGGATACTCCCGCAGTGCACGGTGCCCTTTTGCCTTTTTCTTCATCCCACATGCCCTGCAGATTGTTTAGCACGTCTCTGTATTAAAATATTTTTTAGCCCAACACTGAACTATCTGGCATATGTGGAAAACTGTAAGCCATGTGACTTTTAACAAAGTTCTGAAGATTATGCAGTGGAATATGGACGCACTTTTCTACAAGTTGGGCTGGAAAATTTTGATGCTCCTGTTCAGATAAGAAATGTTATTTTGGCATACACATTGCTCAAAATATTTCATATCAAACTGCAAAATAAGATCTATAAATCTATTTAGAGCCAAATACAGGGTTTTTCAATAGGGTCATAAATTCAAGATCAAAAATATGTCATCTAACATCAAAAGTAAGAAAAAAACTTTGAAAAAACAATGTTATATAACATGTACAAGTGCAATTAGAAGAAAAATATGTGGAAATGGATCCAAAACTACATAATGTTAAAACCTAATAATATTACAGCAATAATTACACACTCTGATTAGAAGCTGTGCACATCATAAGTACATCATGGAAGTAACTTATACGATTTTCTAGAAATTGATAAATTGCAGTTGCATGTGCAAGGGAGTACTACAATGCCGTTAAAGAAAAATTAAGTTTAGTGTCTTGCAAAAGAAGAGACATAGCCTGAGATAATAATATTAAATGAAATAAGTGAAACATACAATTTTAAATATTCCTTTTTTTTTTTTTTTTGCGGGCCCGGGATTCAAACTCACGACCAGGCAGGCACTTGTGCCACGGAGCTATTGCCCTAGCCCCAATAAATTGGGTGGACCATAGAGTGGGCTTTATTTTATTTATGTATTCACGTATTTACTTTTTGCGGGACCAGGGTTCAAACTTACGACCTTGCACTTGCCAGGCAGGCACTTGTGCCACAGAGCTATCTCCCCAGCCCCTTCATGGTTTTACTTATTTGACAAATTCAAAGTGCGAAAAGTACAAAATAAAAGGTAGAATTAGAAAACATGGTATTTGCAGTGAGATTAACAACACACTACCAGAAAGATAAATTTGAGCCATTCATAGGAAAGTGGATATAGCCTGAAAGCATAATTTTAGGTGGAATAAATCTTATCCAAAAGCTTATGTATCACGTGGTTTCTTCTATATGCAAAATCCAATTCTTAAAAAAAAAAGGGTAAAATAAATGAAAGTAGCAGGCAAATAGAGAGCTCGGTCTTTCTCAAATGAGAACATGATCAAATGGTGGAAGGAAAGAGTACGGGGGAAGGAAAAGGAGGTGAAAACGGCAATTATGGTGTTCTGTGGACATGCTCCGTCTGCACACAGACATGAAATATTATGCACTGCAAGCATCACTAATGAAAAGAAAGAACAAAGAAGAAAGCAGTTAGAATGATGAGAGGTTAAAAAAAAGAAATGTCACCAAAACACTTACATATGGGAAACCTAAACAGGTGAAACAAGATTGAATTTTATAGGCCCAGGCTAGTATGCGCTATAATTTGTCAATATGTAATAAGTTTCAAAACAAAGTGCGATACTACTACAAGCAGTACTTAGAGTGACTATAACCAAACAGGTATTGGTGAGGACTAGGTGAACCTTCGAAGGTCTGTCAGCTTCTATAAAAGTTGAGCACACACATAACATATGATTCATAATTTTAATCCTGATTTTT
>PVJA010023399.1:17904-33042 GCA_004027025.1 Myocastor coypus | reverse complement strand
TTATCATCACTGGCTTTCTGAGTATCAAATACCTTTGACTTAGCTTGGAAATGATATTTTCTGACCATCATTGATATTCTAATAACTTTCCATACAATGTAATATAAGCAGTTACACAATTTTGACACAGATATTTGGAAATTCAAGGAAATACAAAATTGTAGCCTGTCAAGAATATGGTTTTTGGCCCAGTCTCTTATTTTCAAGTACTACTCTTGAAGAATGACAGTAACTGAGTTTACACCAGGAGCAGTACATATCAAAAAGACAAGAGTGGCATGTATTCCAAACATAGTTTTAGTGTTACATTGTGCTATAATCAATATGCTGAACCTTTTGAAGGTTCTTGAGACCAATATCTGATTCATCCAGTGTACATAATTGTATGGTTTTGCTATTGATATGTTTTCTGCTTTATCTGCTTCCAGTCACTTCGTTGTTTAATCCATAACACATTCAGCTGTATTATGCCCTTAAGTTCTTGTTTTCTTCTTTCTTTTCCTTTTCTTTTTCCCTAAGCAACATCAATAGGGAGGTGGGTCATGCCCACACACTGTACTCTGTAGAACGATTGTTAGGACAATATGCAATATGTCAACTTTCAAAGAAAAGAAAGGGGAAAAAGAAAAAAAAAGTAATGTTGATTTAGAAGGGTTAATGTTTCATCATCCTCTTCATCTTCTTCATCCTCTTCATCTGTATCTTCCTCCTCTTTCTTCTTTTTCTTGAGTTTTTTCAGCCTTGACGACTACCTTTTTTGTTATATTGCGTTTTTCTTTAGCTCAGCAGGCAGTGATGTCCTTTTCATAATTTTCCTTCTGGTTGTCAGCCTTCTTCTCATATGGCTGCTTGTCATCTGCTGCAGTATCATTCCACATTTCTCCAAGTTTCTTTGCAAAAGCACCAATGGAGAGGCCAGGATGTCCTCACATGATTTTTGGATGCTACTCAGAACAGAAGAAGGCCGAAGGAGGCCTCTTGGGGACCCTGTACTTCTTTTTTGTTTCTCCTTTCAAGGAATATAAGCTTTCATTTTTCATTCATAACGATCCTTGTCTGCTTTTGCCATGACTTCAAATTTTTCTTTCTCTTTAGAAGATGTGACCTTCTGAGCACTTCTTAGAAAACTGAGAAATTAACAGAAGCATCTGGGTGCTTCTTCTTGTGCTTCTCTCAGAAATTCTGTACAAAGACTTCATATGATGACATCTTGCCTCTCAGCTTCTTAAGATCTCCTTTGCCCATGTTTACTTGTTTTCCTCAGCGAGGTACAGAGCTGCCCAGTGCTCCTAAGCCTCTGACGTTGCTGGTAATATTTTTACTCTTTAAAATAAAAATAAGAATCCCAGCTGGCTTGACTTGCTGGCTCAACCCCTAGGGTACCCTGAGGCATTTACTGAGACTGGGCAGGGTGACAGGCACCTTTATTGCCAGTGCTTGGGAGGCTGAAAACAGGAGGATCACCATGAGTCCTATCTGTGTAGTGAGGTCCTATATTAAATACATAAAAAAAAAAAACATGAAAAACATAAAAATGTTATTTTCCCTAATGCACTCATTTTCTGTTCTTTTTAGCTTATATTTTTGGGCCTACATGGAACACTTACCATTCTGCAGCTATTAATATAATGCTCATCATGCAGGCAAGAAAGTAAAACATATTTGAAACAGTGCGCTTAAGAGCCGCAGAGGTACAGTGATATCTGCCAGTGTAGAACAAAGAGTTTGCTGTATTTCATTTTATTTTTGTTTCAGCCTCCAGATTTCAGCAATTCAACACTATGCAACGACTCGGCCCTTGCTAGGCAATTAATCCTGATGCGGTGTACAGAACGAACTCCTCTGTGTATTTGCACAGAATGCATGTCAGAGATCTCACTAAACAGCAATGCAGCGGTTTGGTTCACTCGAAATTTACCAAACTTCCCTTATCGGGTTATATTTATTCTTACATTCTTACATTGAAACTACAGTTAAACACCTTTACATCAAACTTTGCTATTCCTACATAGTTTCATGGTGTGAAAATAACACAAAGCTTTGATACCAGTTTCCAGGGAGACTACAGTAAGATTCAGGGTACAATGGTCAAATGTAATTTTTCACATTAATGCAGACCTTTGAGATATTGTAGCACACTTTCTGGTCTTTTGTTTGTTTGTTTCCTGAAGATGTAGCTCCAACAGCTGTTTATATTTCTACTCTTATCGCGTTCTGATCTAATATATTCTTCTTTCTACTGTTAAAGTTCTTGTTCTGGTTTTCATGATAAGATCATGCTGTGTTGCTAGACTTAGCCCCATTTTTGCAATTAATATATTGTCCTTCTAAATGATCATTTATAGGAAGTAATCTTGTTTTCATTACATCTCAGTCCATCTGAAGCTGAAAATAATACTGTTAATGTCTTTAAATGAAAGGCATCTACATACATGGAACTCCTTTGTCTTTATCTAAGGCCTTCAATAAGTTTGAAGAGGTACAGAATGGGAAAGAAAAAAGTGATCTACAGAATAACAATGTACAATACTTAATTAAGAATTATACAAAATTTAAAAAATAAGGAGTTTAGGAAGAAAATATATGAAAAGCCCTACAGAGTGGAAAAGTTATAATGTCAAATATTCATAGCGTCGCATGGATCAACCACTGTCAGGCCCATCAGTATCTGTGGTCCTACCACACTGTTGGCCACTGTCTCCCTTTGCTCCTTCTGGGAATATTGAAACATTGAAGTTACCTTGCTAAGGTGTGGTCATACGAAGTGCTTTCACTAAGGAAGTCATGAGGCCACTGACATGTGCATGTGACACTTGAACATACAAGCAGTTAAGCAGTGAGAAAGAAAAACTTCAGATTTTTAAAGGATTGATATTTTGGAGTTATTTCAGTCTTGACTGACTGACATATTATTCTAATGCCTACTTTCCAGTACGTGTATAAGGAAACATTTTTAAAAACTATTTTACTTCTTTTTAATTTATAACCTTCATACAAAATGTAAATACAGTGATATTAAGTACATTGAAAAGTAGTTAAACAAGAGTGAATGGTGCCAGACATCTGCAGAGCCTAAAATTCCTGCAATGATAAAATTACCTGTGAAGTTCTTCTTTGGCCTTGGCAAGCCTGAGTTGACTGGAGTATTTTATGACTGACATGAGTTGCTTGCCTATCTGCCACATGAGGAAAATGTGAAACAGTAAATTGCATAGTGGAAAATCATAATATTAAATGGCATGCTGGGGACATCCTAGATTGCTTGGCTACCAAACTCACTCACTTTGTTGCCAGCACCTGGGTCTTCCACCGAGTCAAGTATTTTGAAAACTTTCTATCATTGATGGTTGACTATGAACTAATAAATGTTTCTTTATTATTACTTGATTGAGATTTTAATATGTGAATATTTGTAATCATAATGTAAGCTATAAAAGAGAGAATATAAATAAAGTAACGTAAACTTTTAATGTTGTTTTGAATTTACACATTTGTTTTCCATGGATCAAAGGAGAAAATGTGAGTTGAAAACATTGATTTACACAGCCATACTACTTATTTCTTAAGGTGAATTATACAAATGCTTTTAAATGGAAGATCAATGAATTTCTGATCAAACAGTAATATCTGGAGAATATTTAAGCGTTTAGGGATATTAAAAATGAAATCATCATAAATACCTACCTAATAGGTCCTAATGATTAGGAAGGCTAAACACACTTTTTACATGTTGTTCCTGTGCTGCAATTACCTGTAAGCAGCATTTCAGAGTCTTCGTGCTTGAGCGTGGACTGTTTTCAACCTTGCCTACCTGCTGAAAATGACACTGGTTTACTCACTGATACGGCGCCTTGGGCAAGGTTATTCCTTCTCCTCACTTCTTGGTTTCCTCTTACGGTTACGGTTCCATGTGGCTATTTTGTGGATGAAATGAATCAAGACAGAGCATAATCCTTAAAATTAAATATTCACATTGGTATTTTCTTGAGTAAGAATAACGGCGAGGCATATTTTAAAAGTAGATAATTTTCAATGGGCATTGGATTAATTAACACTTTCTTTTTGTTATTTTTTTTTTCTGAGAAGATAGGATTTTAAAGCCGGGCGTGGTGGCACATGCCTGTAATCCCAGCACTTGGGAGGCTGAGGCAGGAGGATCGGTGAGAGTTCGAGACCAGCCTGGCCCACAGAAGTGAGCTCAAGGCCAGCCTCAACTGCATAGAAAAAAAAAAAGAAAAAAGGATTTTATAGCAATATATTACCGTTAACACTCAGGACCATCTAAAACATTTTATCCTACTGATCAAATTTTAATATTGAATTATTGTTATTTAACTATACTCAGTTTGTTGTTTAAAAAGGATTTAAATTAATGATTGATGCACTGGCATTACAGTTGCACAAGAAGGCATCTATGAGGCCACTTTTACATGTCCTACCCATAGGGTCTATTTGGGTGGTGCTGTTGTTTGTTGTTTTGCTTTGAGACAAGACCTCACAAAATAGTTCAGACTAGCCTTGAACTCACTATCTATTCCTGGCTGGCCTTAGATTTGCAGTGGTCCTTCTCCCTCAGCCTCTTGATTATTGGTATTACAGGCTTATACCACCATAGATTCTATTTTCAAGGCTTCAAATATATATTTTCTTTTCCCCTTTCACTTTTCTGGTAAGTACCTTCTATTTTTAAACTTAATTTTTAAATTAATTTTAGTGAGAAAGAAATAGCAATGAGACAGTTTCAAAACAAGTTAATAGGACAATTATAATAATTAATACATTGCATATTGTTTCCTTTGTAGCAGTCAGAGTACAAGACGCATACATGTTATGTTGCCTAAACAACACTATTAGTACAAATCTTCTTGAACTAAGAGAAAGAAAATACATAAATATCTATATAATAAATATAACATATATATAAATATATATATAGTTTATATATAGACAATATATAAATATATACTATACATATTTTTTTAACTACAAAATGGTCCTTCATTTGTATCACCCTTTTGTGTGGGTTTTTTTTTTTTTTTTGGACAGAGAAATGTATTCCATTGCCATTCACATATTGCAGGTGTGTAAATACAGCAAAATAGCCCAATATATGGTAAGTACCTTCTAAATTAATGCAAGAATCTATTTTCTGGATACATGGTTTGGATTAAGTACATCCCTGTTTTTGGAGACACAAAGATAAACTGGAAGTAATGTTGGTCCTTAAGGAGCTTACTACTCAGAGCAGAGGAGCATGCTCCAGTCCACTCTGGGTGACAATCATGAAGTGCAAGTGTCTGTCATGGGAGAAAGATCATGTTTCATGATTATACGAATAAAGCTAACACATAATATTTTATTGCTGTTTTTGCTGTTGCTCCAGTTATCAAACTCAGGATGCGGTCCTTGCCAGGCAGGTGCTGCCCCACTGAGCCTTATCCTCAGCCCCTTTTTATATCTTGCTAGACAAAAATGTGTATCACAAGGTGAGGAGCTGATATCAAGCAGTGGGGGTCATTTAAGTTTAAATTTTCAGGTGTATTATGCAGACTATGCTCCTGCAGGTGACATGAAAGACACTACTGTACAGAAGCAGTAAGCATTGGGCATGGTATTGTAAATCTGAGAAAGATGTTAAAGAGCCTTGTGCTGTCCCGTAAATATGTTCCACGTTTAATCACTGAGTTATGGAGAACCACTGAACACCCCACAGGTCACTGTATCACCTTATTTAGAGGTCCTGAAGCACTTGTGTCAGCAAATATTAATAATTGATGAGATACAAGAAAAAAAGATGAGGACAAGCAAAGAAGATGCTTCGAGAAGGCTCCTTGCAATCTGGCCTGAACTGTGGTACTAAATTATAGTAATTAGATAAATGGGTAGTAGATGGTACAGTAAAAACAAACAAGTTTGAATTTAGTGGAAAACCACCATAAAAAGGGTTATAAACACGAAGCCATGTAATTTCAATTTGTTATGGGCTTTAGCTGCTTCTATATCACTGCCCAGGAAAACTGTTGTTTTCTGAAAGATAGTATGCTTAAGTGTATGTGTGTAAAGGATGTCTCTTTTGTACAAAATCGTGCAGGGCTCACAGCCCTTCCTTATGGTAGAAACAACACCAGTGTCAACATTATTCATTGCTCACCAGATTATTAATACACACTACATGATAATGATTGCTATAATAAAAGGAATTTGCTTTCAACTCTTAATTTTCTAAACAGTTCAAGTCTGAATTTTTGAGGTAATAAGTGAGATCGAATACCACCATAAAATGTAATATAGAATTACCATTCCATTTCCAGGGGCTCATTGAATGAAATTATAATAGGCTGAGTTTAGGAGTGACTCATAGAGAGAGAGGGCTCTTATTTTACAGTTGAAGAAACTCATGTAAGTTATAACCCTAAACACTAGAGTTATCCTCGGTCTAAAGTTATACAGAGATTCAGAGAGTAGCTCCAGTTGGTTAAATTCCATTTAATGCAGTATAGCACATACAGTAAGCTGGTAATATAGGAGAGTTATGCACATCTCCTCTTCACTACCACAGAGGGACTTAGTTCTCAGAGTCAGCTGATATTTTTCTGAGCATAAAATACTTATTCCCTCTCTTTCATCCCCTCTGAATTTTCTGTAAGGGCAAAAGTGCTTCAAAATCTAAAATAACAAATATCTTTGTAAAATTGAACGTTTTATTTTATTTTTCATCACTCATTTTTATATAAAGAAACAAAAGTGTGTAAGTTAAGATTAAATTGTATCTACTTTTACATGTTTAAAATTTTCAATTTATTTTGTTACATTTTATTAATATATCTTAATATTTTAAAAATTTATTTCCATGGCCTAAGTTACTCTTAAACATACAACCAAAACAATTCAGAAATAATTATTTTATGAGGTAATTGAATCTCTTTACATTCATAAGCCCATTACATTGTCTACATACACTTCTAAACTCAAATAATATATTCAGTGCAAAACTGCTAGAATAATACAAAACAGTTCCATAAATCTATCATTCAGATTCTCATACTCCCCATATGGTTTTGCTTTGTTTTCTTGCAAAAATAGCCAAATCAGTTCATGTATTATGCACACTTATTTTGACTTTTTATTGTATGTGTTTTGCGTTAATCAATTGAGAATTTTTTTTATTAGCTATGTTTGACTTTAATCCTCATGAGATTTTTACTACAGGTTGACACCTTTTTAGATTACCTTCTCATGTGTTCTGTGTATCTTTTCTTGAAGCACATTCAGGCCATAGATGTAATTAAACTGACCACAAGAAACATTAATGCCTCCCCATCATTTTATCAGATGACATGCAATGCCTACTCAATAACCCACTTGTGTTAATATGCGATACTTAATTATGAGGATGTCTGCCAGTTTTCTCCATTAAAAATTACCTTATTCCTTCTTTGATATTATTGAGTTGAAGAATTTCATAACAAGACTTGTTGAGGCTATGCAAAATTCATTTTTCATTGTATTTTCCCATTTATCTCTATGATTATTACAGTCCTTGATTTTCATTGAATAAATTAATGATCATTACAATGATTCCTTGGTAATTTAATATTTTATCTTACATTTACTGGTTGATATTTTATAGTAAGGAAGAGATTTTATATTTCGTTCCACTTATTTATACTGGAATGTAATAATTTAACCTCAGTGTTAATTCAAAGCTTCCATTTTATTCAAAAAGTAATAATCATTTATCTTTAGCACTTTTATGCAGTTAGCCAATATGTGATCATCAAGTCTCCCTAAAGGTGACATTTTTTTATATCATCATTTTACTAAAATAATTTTTTTTTCAAAAAGTACATATTTCTGGCTCCAATTATTCGTTCTTTGCCTTGTTCTTAGAAAAAGGCCTTCTTGGGAAAAAGGCTTTGAAATCATCCATTTTGAAACCAAGCACTTTGAAACCAACCATCCCAGTCGTCTTAGTTATTTTCCCAGGTGAGATTAAAAGATTAAACAGAAAGATTAAAAAGAGGGGAAAGGAGGTGGGGAAAAGACATGAAGTATATAAATGTGGCAGGTGCCACGTGGTTTACCTCCACATGTGTTTGAATACATACTGCTGAATACTATGAACATATAAATGTTTTCACAATTGAGAGCTGCAAATTAAACCAAAATTTTAAAAGAATATATTGGTTTTATATGACACAAATTCAACTATGTCCCTGGTGAACAGTGCATATCTTTGAACAAAGATAATAACATCACAAAAACTGTGATTTCAACATTAATTGTTCATTCATTTATTGTAATAATCTGAACTCAGAACCTCAAATGTTTTAGGCAGGGAGCATGTCACTAAATCATATCACCAGGGCCATCCAGATAGCTCAGCAGATTACATCTCCTTACTTAGGCTGAGCACAGTGGCTGGGCTTCAATCTCTGGCGTGCTGTGTCGGCCCCACCCCTGGGGAGCACTGAGAGGCAATGGAGACTGGGCATTGTGGCGCACACCTGTAATCTCCGCTCTTGAGAGGCTGATAACAGGAGGATCGAGATGACTCTGATCTATGTAGTGGGACCCTAAACACCCTGTAGACCCTATATTAAAACATACTGAAGAAAGGAGGAGTGTCATAAATCCTATCTCCAGCCCTGAAAATATATTTAAAAACAAGGGGAAGAGAAACATTAAGATATATGCAGAACATACAAGCAGATGGAGCAGAACAGAGGCCTACTCAGGTCACTGAGAAAGTTTCTATCTAGGTCGCAAATCTAGCAAGAAGAAAGGAACAAATTCCTGAATTACCAAAGCGGGGCATTTGCAATTTACAATAAGAAGTTCTTTCTAGTTTAAAAGAGATGCATTTCCATGTAGGATGTAGAGATTGTGGTAGGGACTCAATACTTCAAGTTAAAAAGACCCTCTTTAGGGGAGAGCAAGGGTGCAGGGCATACTTTCTTTTTCTTTCTCTTTCTCTGATGTCCCCTACTCAGGTTGCCACTACTGCATATTTTACCTTTAAAAAATATTCCTGGTGCCAGGCGTTGTGGCTCATGCCTGTAATCCCAGCACTCAGGAGGCTGAGGCAGGAGGATTGGTGCGAGTTTGAGATCAGCCTGGGCTACAAAAGTGAGCTCAGGACCAGCCTCAACTGCATAGCGAGATCCTGTCTCAAAAAGACAAAAAAAAAAAAAAAAATATTCCTGGTAAACACCCCTGTCAAAATACTGATTTTGTATTTTAGCTGGGAAACAAATTAATTGAGTAATTTTGAAAACTTTGGACTCCTTTTTACTGATAAACTATACAGTGTTTACTGTTTGACATTATGGTTTAACCCTTGACTGTCTCAATAGTACTTTCTGTGAGATTACTCCATTTTGCTGAGTTTTGTAGACTTGAATAATTATTTCTACATTATTATGATGACTTTTAGAACCTTTCTAATCTTACCACGCCCTGTATTCCTCTCAACCTTTGGGAATTCTATGTCTATTAGCAACGAGGTCTATTTTGTCATTTACATCCTCTCTGAATGTTTTGTGTACTTCCTAGCCTTCACTAAGAACTGCCCCTACAGTTACATATGCCTGTACTACTATGAAAGCAAAGCTCATTTCACTGTTATTTTATCACAGAATTTGGAGCGCCTGGGTTGGATGGGTCCCATATTTACTGTGCCGTTTAATAGTGCTCCTAAGACTTCTCTGCCCCATAATAGCTTTCAGAAGTTGTGGCCATTGCTTCCTCTTCAGTGACACTTTATGCTCCTCAGTTAAACTGCTGTTTCACACACACTGATCCCTGTACACCTTTTCCATTGGTAATTTCACAATTTATGAACCTTCCAGATTGCCACATTCCATCCTTCCAGTTCATCACTGAAACATTTCTCTGGCATCTTTATGGCATCTAAAGATCATTTGAATATGCAACTCTATATTTTCTTTCTTTTCCAAACTTGGTTTCAAGGTTTTTAAAATAATGTTATGACAATGTTAACAAATAGTCTTTTTCCTTCTAATTTGTGCTTAACTGGTGAACCAAAAGCACAGATAAAGTCCACATTCCTGTTTTTGTGTGCAACATACAAGCTGCTGAAAATTTCAGGATACAAAAAAGATTAGCTCCTCACTGTTCAGTTTTTAATACCTGACTACATAGCTGAAATAAATGCCAACCTTGCTTTCAGTCTTGGTTTGTGTCAGTAGAAAGCTTACCTTTTAATTAGTCTTCCATTTGTCTTTCATTGCCATCATAATTTGATGATAAACTGATGACTTTGTATTTTACTTCATCCAAATACACTAGTGATACTACTTATCAGGCTGGGATCACAGGAAGGATTAGAATGCCCCAAGAGCATGGGAGTGAACCACATTCACTGCATGTTTTATTTTAAAGCATTTGATAAGTCAATTTCCTGTGAAAGGATTGCATTACAAAATAGGAGATAAAATATTTTTCTAGTAGAATAATATTTTGTATTAAAAACCTAGGTCCTCCTCAAGTACTGTCAAATTATGCTGCAGAGATAAGAACAGGTCCTTGCTTGGGAGCCAAGAGTTGAATGAGATTTAACTTTGTGTGTAACTCAATATGTGTAATATTTCACGTTTTACATTCTCTATAAAATTTAGCTTTTTCATTAGAAATTATTGCACTGGCTGGTATGATTACACTGGTTAGGCTTCTCTAGAGTAACTGAGTCAATAGAAGAAATACATATACACGCTTATAAAATTTTGCAAGGAATTTATTAGATAGCCTTACAGGAGCTAAGCACTGATAGTTCACATTGGCTCTTTGCATATCAGAGATGCAGGGGGCCCAGTAGAATAAGCAATAGTGTCTCAGTCCACTCAACTGGAAGCCACAGAACAAGAGGGGTCATAGAAGGAAGATCAGACTGAAGACAGAGGCCTGGAAACTCACATTGCAGTCCCTGCTATCAGTTTGCATTGAAAAGCTGAATAAGCTGATCTGATATTCAAAGAGAATAGCAAGTATGCCATGCACCTGCTCAACCAGGATAGAGCTTTCCAAGAGCAGGGCAGCACTTTCCTTCTCCTCACCCTGAAGGGAGCTGTGATCCTTGCATCAGGATGTTCTTCTCCCTCTCTTTGCTGGCCTGCCTGCCATAATTCCTGGACCCTCACAAACATGCCCAGAGAGTATCTAACCAATTCATCAGACATCTGTTAATCTACTCAAATTGAATGTCACTGTTGTTGGGTGTGGCGATACTCACTTCTAATCCCAGCACTTGGGAGGCTGAAGCAGGAAGATCATTGCCAATTTGAAGCCAATTTGAGCTGCATGTGAGTTTAGGCTAGTCTGAATTAGTGGGACCCTGTCTAAAAATTAAGTAAATAAATAAATCACTACTAAGGAGCATGCCAATCATTATGACTTCTAACTTCTGTAGCAGTATATATACACTTGTAAAAATTGACAGATTGCAAAATAATGTGAATAAGAAGTTATGATTTTAGAAAGCTGTATGATAATAAATGACAAATTTTGAAATTCATAACTTAAACTAAAATCGTTTTATAATGTATGAAGACAGACCCTTTGTTTTTTATACTGTGTCATAGAGGTAGATAGTCTGTCATAACTATAATTGCAATAAAATTGTGTTATTGTATTCTTATTTATAATACTTCATAATTAGTTTTTATTATGCTTTAGGTGAATGTAACTTATAGATTAAGTCTGCTAGATCTTTCTTACAAATTTCATGGATATCACATATTAGAAAAAAAGATGTTCCCCTAGAATATCTTAAAATTTCGAAATAAAGCCCAACTGTCAGAAATTATAAATCCAAATACTTTCTTTAGAGTTCCTGAGTTTTGTAAATCAAATTTAATACTGCATACATAATATATACTGTCAGTTAGCACTTGCTATTAATAATGTGGTTTTCTTAAAAAAAGTGTAAGACTTTTTACCATAACATTGGAGCAAACTATACTTATGTACTTGTTATATGGATATAATAAAACAAGTGAGTTATTAAAAATTAAAAATACTAAAAATTTGGAATGTATTAGAAATCAGATTTATTCCTAAACTGAGGATAAGTCACAAACATTATCTTAGTAACCATGATAGATTGAAGCAATACTTTAAAAGGTATGCATCCACTGGACTGTGGCTATAAACCTAATATTTTGCCATGTTATTTAAGGTATTATTATTATTATTATTATTATTATTATTATTATTTTGCCTTTTTTTGAGATAGGGACTCGGTATGCAGTTGAGGCTGGCCTTGAGCTCACTTTTGTAGCTCAGGTTGGTTTCGAACTTGCACCAATCCTCCTGCCTCAGCCTCCCGGGTGCTGGGATTACAGGCATGAGCCACCATGCCCGGCTAAGGTATTATTTTGATTTGCCTAAAAAATAAATCTGTGGTGCTTAAAAATTAGTTTTATTAGGGACCTAAATCAAATATAATTTTTTCCCTTCTTTTTAATTGTTTGGACCAGTTTTGCATTATCATCTGGTAATCTCAACAACTAATTTGAAGACAACAAGATGCAATATAACAACAATTGTTGAATTCCCAATATTTTCTTTAGTTAAATTCTGCATTATTTCTGTTTTATTTACTATGTTTTTATTTTCTTTACAAAATTAAAAAAGTAGCACAACCTGACTTATCTTACAGTAATTCCATCCTGAGCAAAATACAGAAAACATGCCCATGTGACATTTACCCCAGCCCAGTCTGTAATCTTAAACTGCACACCACAGCCATGACCACTTGCCAACTCAAAGTCCCTCTATTTTTTTCTCCTAACTAAATCGCAAAGGTACTAAACACGTAAACAGCCTGTCACTCATCTGATTAGAGACAACACTTAACATGTTGGAAAGAAAGTAAGCTCTGGAGAGTTGATGGCTCTGGGGAGAAATAATGGATCTGGCCAGCAGTGGTAGACCCAAGATAAGCCCAAGCTACTGTGAATTATATAAAGAGTATGGATTTTGACTCCCAAAGAAGTCCTTCATGGCAAGCTATAGTTAGAAAAGAAAGGCAGTGTAGCACGCACACACTGCGTTTCCAGAGAATGTTTGTCAAGCCTGAATTTAGAAAGGACTTTTATAGACTGAGCCACAAAACAATTCCACAACTGCTCCACTTTAGCATGCTACGTATTATAATCCCACGGTGACTGGGACAGAAGTGGCAACATGAGATAGGCAGAGAGGGAGACATTAGATAGTCGATTGTGGATAGCCTGGCCCCTAATTCTCTAACTTTTAAGCCTTATAAATACATATATCAAAGTCAAACTTTCAGTACTGCTGTTGAACATTCTCTTGAAATTGTTCCATTTAGTAGATAGTGTTGTAGGTAACCATTTGGTTAATGTTCTTTTCTCTGTACTGATGTTTAGATTGCCAAGGTGTACTGACCAATACTGCGGCCCATCCATGAATACCTGAGTATGACTGAAATACATTGTGCCTGGGTACTGAGATGCCAGCACATCGTCATGGCGTACAGAGTGCATCACTGAAAGGAAGGCCCTAAGTAGAACCCTCACCATGCTAGCAGCAAAGCCCTTTACTAAAATCAAGCCACAATGGTAAGCCTAAAATATAGTGCTTGGAAATACCGGCTTTCTACATAACAAAATCTAAAATAGATCCATGTCGGACAGTGGGATAGCTTGGTGGACTAAGTGCCTGCTTTGGCAAAGGCAGGGAGCAAGAGTCAATCCCCAGTCCTGATGTCACAATGCTCTGTACTCTGGTGCATGCTGAGCAAGAAATTAAGTCTGGGCGTTATGGTGCACACTTATAATCCCAGTGTTAGGGAGACTGAAAACAAGAGGATCATTACTAGTATTAACTGCATAGTGAGACCCTGTACCAAATACACACACGTACACTTACACACACACACACATGCCCACAAGAAAGAAAGAGAGAGAGAGAGAGAGAGAGAGAGAGAGAGAGAGAGAGAGAGAGAGAGAAAGAAAGAAAGAAAGAAAGACAAAAAAAAAAAAGACCTATGGCTATCACCATGAACAAATTCAAATGGGATCAATGATTTAAACATTAAAACTGAACACTAACATGTGACACAAGGTTGTCTAGGAACTAATAGCTGATCTTAACCAGATAGTATGTTTATATCAGGACTGAGGTAGTTTGTTTGCTTTAGACACTGAGACTTTCACCTACACACATTTAATCAATCTAAGTTCCATGGCTTCCAACATTTCCCCCTTTTTTATTTTGTTTTGTCATAGATGGGTGTTCCATTGCAGTGAGAGATGTTGTATTTGGATAAGTAGAAATAAAAGACTATTTGGTTAAAAAAGAAAGGAAAATACACAAGATAGTTAGGATAAACATACAGCTACTGTCTCAGTTCAGTAAGAAGAAAGATTTATACCAATATTGTTTAGACAAGATATCATGTCTGCATCTGGTTCTCTGAATAACTACTATGAAGAAAACAATTTGCAATGTATTAATTATTGTAACTTCTTTAATAATCCATTTTGAAACTTTTTCATAGCTATTTTATCCTTTTTCTCATTAAAATGAATAAAGACAAATAAAAAAACAAAAAATAAAACCTGAAACACTAAGTACTCTAGAGGAGAAAGTAGGAAGAAACTAGCACCCAAGAAGAGTGTCCTAGAGACAGTGCAGCTACAAGGCCAAAAGACCCAGCACAATAAGTACACCAGGAGGGTAAGCTGCTAAGTAGAAGGGGGGAGTGAAATCTTCAAAATGAAATTAAGTTTCAGTTACAAGGGTAAATGTATGCTTTCTTATAAAAGAAATTCATTACATGAAAGAAAATTTTAAAAAGGAGGGGAAGGGCAGGCCAGATAGCTCAGCAGAGCTCAGGGACTGAGGTTGGCTCCCCAGCAGGCCATGACAGCTCCACCCTGGGGCACACTGAGATGGCAATTGAGACTGGGCATGGTGGCACCTGCCTGTAATCCCAGCAGTTGGGAGGCTGAAAATAGATAAATCACTATGAGTCCAATCTACATAGTGAGAACCTGTGCAGTGGCTCTCAAACTTTCTAATGCTGTGACCCCTCAATACAGTTCCTCATGTTGTGGTGACCCCAAACCAAAAAAAAAAAAAAAAAAAAAA
>PVJA010023399.1:0-17804 GCA_004027025.1 Myocastor coypus | reverse complement strand
GATGTGTGTACCTGTTGTATAAATATTTAGGTATTAAACAAAACAAATATCTCTCCATATTTCACAATTTCACATTCACCTACAAGTCTATTTACCTATATCTTTTGAAAAAAGAAGCTCAGTGAAGGCCTGGGGAGGTAACTTGGCAGTCTAAGTGCCTGCCTGGCAAGCGCAAGGACCCAGGTTTGATCTCCAGTACCACATGACATACTGGCCCCAAAACTGGGTATGGAGGAGCATGCCTGTAGTCCCACCACTGGGGAGGCTGACACAGGAGGATCATTATGAATCTGTCTCAGTTACTCTTCTCTCATTGCTGAGACAAATACCTGACACCCAAAATGAAGGAAGGAAAGTTTTATTCACCTCACAGTTACTGGAGATTTCAACCCATATTTGTCTGGCTCTAAGGCTGAGTGGAAGAGGGCAGAGAGCATCCAGTTCATGGCAGTGGGACAGCAACAAATGGTGACAGAGGCAACCAACCATCGAGGGCAACAGAAAGCAACAGAGAGAGTCTGTTTCTCTGTCTCTTTTATGTATATTCTGGCTATCACCCCAGGCTGGGGAAGGTGCACACACCCATAATCCCAGTAGTACTAAAATTCATAATCCCAGAAGTCCTAAAACACATAATCCCAGTGGATCATAAATTAGTTTCAAACTCTAGAGGTCTTTGCCCCATGACTGCAAGAGGCTTTGGGGGAACAACTAAACAAAACATAACCAAATCCAAGCTTCATGGTGAGACTCTGTACCAAATAAATAAATAAAATATTTAGGGAAAAAAGGAGCTCATTAAATTGGAATTTTCAAAAGATTTTTCAAATTTCATTAAAAATTCTTATCCTTCATTATATAGCATATAGCAAATAAAATTGATGACTGAGAGGGAAATCTTATTCTGACAATTGCAGGGCTGCGGAGGAGGCTCTGTATCACTGTCAAATTATATATAGTCTAAGTAAATGACAAAATTGGCAGTGTATCTGAGGGGACAAAAATAAAAGAGAAGCAGGAAGCCAGGGTGGTATTTACATTTGAATCAAGTCTTTGCCATCTTTATGATAGTTACTCAAACCCTGATGTTTTCAAATAGTGATGTCTACTTCTTTGGATTTTACTTTATGGAGAACTAAAATATGATCTAAACTCCTTTATTTAACTAGAAAGGCTTTGTAAATAAAGAAGCCCATTGGTTTTCTCATCTATGTGAAGCACTTAGCATTGGCTCAATGCAGGACAGGTCCTCCACTCACCTCTGTTTTCTCTTACAGCCCCACCTATACCCCAGTGATGTTCTCAGACCAAGTTTATTGTATCTTGTATCTCTATTGTCTGTTATATTGTCTTATATATTCTAGGGCCACAATAGGTGTACCTTTAATAATTGATAAATCATATTAAATTGTTAAAAGTACTATCATGCTTATGTAGTCTAAATAAATACAAAATAGTCTTCTAAGGAAAGAAAAAAATTGTGGATAATAATAGCAAGGTATTCATAAAGGTTGAGAATATTATGTTACAAAAACATTTAAATATTCTCATGTTCTCTGAATCTTACCTATTATTATGGTCACCTACCTAAATTGCTAAGATATTATGATCAAGATTCTAGGAATTCAAGAACAGGACAAAACATAGACAAGTAAAATGAAATAACCTTTATAAAGGTGAAATTTAAATGTGGGTCCTTGTGTATAATGTATACTGAAAGCACAGTTGAGACAGATATGCAGCAATAGAAAATTTATTTTTTGGAGACCATGAACAAGAACTGTTCTTTTAAGTATGAACTGCTCCAATTCTCATGTTTAGAAGCATTTTTGTGTAATGTGAGACATCAGAAAAATTTAAAAATTCTATAACTCCGGTATTTATTTGTAAAATATGCAAAGGAATTAGAATACTTTAAAAATCACTTTAGCCGGGTGTGGTGGCACATGCCTGTAATCCCAGCACTCGGGAGGCTGAGGCAGGAGGATTGGTGCGAGTTCGAGACCAGCCTGGGCTACAAAAGTGAGCTCAGGACCAGCCTCAACAGCATAGCGAGACCCTGTCTCAAAAAGACAAAAATAAATAAATAAATAAATAAATAAATAAATAAATAAAAATCACTTTAATTTGTTTATTTATTGACCACAACGTATTCAATTACTCATGCTCATGAGATGTAAATGATGTTCCATGACAATGATCAATGTAAGCATGTCCTTTAGTAAAACAGATTCCTCAAGGTGTAAAGAGGGGCTGGGGAGAGAGATCAGTAGAATAAATGCTTGCCTGGCAAGCACTGGGGCCTGAGTTTAATCCCTGGTTCCAAAACAGTGAGTTAAGAAAAACATTGGGAATAACCAAATTGTCTCATCTCTTAGAAAGTTTGTCTTAATGGAAAAGCTAAAATCGGCTTTTTGCTCCCCTTTTGAATTTAACCCAACTTGTGACACTTCCAGAATTAAATGTGAGGAATTTAGATACAAAAAGATGGTAAGTGCTTATTTTCAAGGCCGCTTATTCTGGAGGCATTACAGAATAAACATTGGTGTTTTTGTTGTTGCAAATATAGTCTTGATGAAACACCTAATTTTTGCATATTCTTATTAGTATGAAAACCTTTCTATAGTCCTAGGGAAAAAGATTTCATTTGCATTTATCTTTCCCTTGGTTCTAAATATAAACTATTTTTTATTAGTGCAAACTTCAAGAACTGTAGTAATTAATCAGATAGAGGAGAGGACATTTGGACCATCAATCACTTTAAAATGGGATTTCAATTAAATCAGCTACTGTGACAGAGAAATTGTGGACATGCTCAATAGAACCTTTCCTTAGGAGAATTCACTCATTTTGTTTTTAAAAAAGTATCCTAAAATAATTTTAAAGGTCATTCTCAAGGCTCAGCTTAAATATTACTTGCTATTGATCTAATATCTCTCTCTTGATTTAGTATTCTGTCCAAAATTCATGTATAATGAAAGATGTTTTATTAGATATTATTTAGAAAATGTGGCATGTATTATAAAATTAGGAAGAAAGAGATAACCCAGATTAATTTGGATTTACATTAGCACAGAAAAATGTCAATATCTTTGTAATTTTGCTGTGTTAATACTTGGTTTCATTGAGCCACATATATGCGTTGTTTTTGTATCAAAGCTATTAAGAACAGGGATTACAGTTAATTACAGCCTACCATGGAAATAAAACAAAAGCAAAGGTAGTTCGTTTGGCTTGTCGGCAGACATACTGATCAAAAGACGTCCCACAGAGAAGGAGAGATTTGTTATGAAGGGGTTACTAGACTTGGGTAAATGGGATGGTAAAGAAGATTTGTTGTGTTGAACCTAACCTGCCATGCTGGAATGCTCAAGAATGTGTACCCTCCAGCAACACCTTGAACAACAGATTTTTAAGGTCTGCCCATTGTTCTTCTCTGTATACCAGATCTTGTAGTGGGACTGAAGCTACTCCATTAGGAGACATAAGGGTAATGAGTTTAATTAAATGTCAGAACAGTACTGGCAAAGTGGTAGTGCTTAATCTTCAAAGGTAAGGGTCATGTATTTACCATGATGGACAGAAAAAGCATAACAATGATCAGAATAATATGATATGTGTAGAACTATGGCACTGGTTGTTAGCCATGGTCTTCCCAAAATTTAAATAGACATGAGGTCTACAAGGTTTTTTACTAGATTTACATAATTAAAAATATATAAAGGATCAGAAAAATACTTCAAATCTTAGTAACAGAGAATCATGCCTCCTCAACTAGTTTCTGGATTTGAGCTAGTTTATAGAACCAGAAACCTTGCATGAAGAGAAGGCCAGGTTCATTTGAGAAATAACTCTCATATCCCAGCAAAAAATAATATGGTAAGGCATAAGCTTTTGGATGTTATTATAAAGGTTATGGTTTCTATAATTTCTATCTCTGTGGGTTCATTGTTTGTGTACAGTAATGCTATTGATTATGAGGTGTTGACTTTATATCAAGGTATACTGCTAATTTAGTTATTAAATCTAATTAAATTCTTAAATCTGTAGATTAATAGAGTTTTTGTGGTCTTCAATATAGGCTATTGTGTTATCTGTAAGTAATAGTAATTTAACTTCTTTCTTTCCTATCCTTATTTTTATTTCTCTTTCTTGTCCAATTGATCAGGCTAATATTTCCAAAACTATATTGGAGTGGTGATAGGAGACAAACTTCTCTTGTTCCTGCTTTTAGAATGAAAGCTTTCAATTTTTGACCATTTAGTGTGATGTTAGCTGTTGGTTTGTCATAGATGGATTTTCTCAGTCAGGACTAAAAGTCATCTATTCTAGTTTTCTGTAGTGCTTTTTGCTTTTTTCATGATTGAGTATTTCACCTTTTCAAATATCTTTTCTACATCTATTAGATTATTATATGATTTTTATTTTTGGTTCTGTAAGCATATATATATACATATTTATACTTAATTACATTTACTTAATCCCATTTTATGGAATAATATGTGGTCTAGTTTGGAGAATGTGTCATCTGCAGCAAAGACGAATGTGTATTTTGATGCTTTGGTGAGATCGAGTATGTGGACATCTTCAAGTCTATATATATGTATAAATTGAAATATATATAATATATTTCAATTTATACATATATATTGTATATATATTGAATAATTTATACTATATATATACATATATATATATATATATATATGTATATATATATATATTGAACTCAGAACTTTGTGCTCACTAGACAAGCATTGTGTTGCTGAGCATAACCTGAACCTCAATTATATGTTAAACCATCCCTCCATGCCTGGAATAACTCCTACATGGTCACAAGGTATATAAACTTAATTATTCATTGCATTCTGTTTGCCAGTATCTTATTGAGAACTTTTGCATTAGTGTTGAATAGGGAGGTTGGCCTACATTTTTTGTTTGTTTGTTTGTTTGTTTGTTTGTGTTTTGTGGAACTAGGGATTGAACTCAGGCCCTTGCGCTTGCCATACAAGAGCTTATTCCACTGGGCTATCTCCCCAACCTAAATAAGATAGTAGGAGAGTAATAATGGTTATACATTGCTTACAATTTTTTTTTTTTTTTCTGGTACCAGGGATTGAACTCAGGACCTTGAGCTTACCAGGCAAGTGCTTATTCTACTGAGCTATCTGCCTGGCTCTAGCCTACATTTTTGCTTGGGATATTCTGTGATTTTCAAATCAGGATAATATTTACTTCTGGGAAGATTCTGGAAGTTTGCTTCATTTTAATTTTCCTTAAAAAGTTTCAGATTTAGTGGTATTAGTTCTTCTTTAAATTTGTAGAATACTCCCATGAATCCATCTATGTTAATAACTTTATAATTATACTTTCAATCTTATTGGCTGATAATGGATTATTTAGAATTTTTACATCTTGTTGGTTTGTTTTTGGCAATTTGATTTTGTCAATGTAACCATCAATTTCTAATTTATTTGTCTTATTATTGAAGTATTGATTCTCAAAGCAGGTGTGCATCATCTTTGGATTATGTACGATTAATTGTGATTCTACATCTTTCATTTATTATTGTTTGAATTTGTATTCTTTCCTTTTCTCTCTTTTTATTTGTTTATTTTTTTTGGGGGGTGGTCGGGGTTTGAACTCACAACCTTACACTTGCCAGGCGGGCACTTGTGTCATGGAGCTATCTCATTGGCCCCTTAATTTATTTTATTTTGGCCAGGTGTGGTCATGCTTATAATCCCAGCACTTAGGAGGCTCAGACAGGAGGATCAGTGTGAGTTTGAGACCAGCCTGAGCTACAATATTGAGCTCAAGGCCAGCCTGAACTTCATAGCGAGATCCTGTCTCAAAAAGACAAAAAAACAAAATATTTATTTTATTTTAAATAATAAAAGCAAAAGCAAAAAAACAAAACAAAACAAAAAAAAACAAATGTAGAAACATACAACAATATACATGTTATATATTTTCAAAACAAGAATAACTAAAAATGGTTTTTCTATTGTTTATTTTTGACATCAAATCTGTCACTCATTTTAATAGATATAGTTATGCAAGATTGCACAAATAATTGCATATTACCATTTGCTTTTAAGAAAACTTATTTTTTGTTTCTTTTTTTTTTTGTTCTAATATTACTTACTTCTTTGTATGTGTGGCTCTCTCAGCCAACCCTAGGGGCAGGGCTGGTGTGGTATATGGTGCTGGGAATCAAACCCTAGACCCTGCTCTTGCCTAAGCTTTCCTAAGCAGGCACTTTAAAATACTGAGCTATCTTGTCAGCCCATTACTTGCATTCTTTTTAAAATATTTTAAGGAGAGTATAATAATAATTAGTAAGATATTAGAAATGGTACACATTTAGAAGACCAACTCGAGAGGAATTCTCAAAGACATAGGGGAGGTAGTTCAGCTTGTGAACAAAAACCAAATAGCATGGGAAATATTGCAAAGAATCACAAACAAGAATTTCTTTTTTTTTTTTTTTTTTGAGAAGTTTCTGCATGTGAAAAGAAACCAACAAGAGAGTGAAAAGACAACCCACAAATTGGCAAACAATCTTAACCAATAATCATCACTCAGATGGTTTACCATCTACACTATATAAAGAACCAACAAAAATAGGCCCTCAAAATTTAAATAGGCTCTCAATACAAAAATGGGCATCTTTTTTCTTGTTCATGATATTTATTAATGATTTATCAATTTTATTTATTCTTTCAAAGAACTAAGTTTTACATTCTTTGTTTTTTTGTATTGTTTTCTTAGTTTCAATTGCAGTAATTTCTCATCTCAATTTTATAACTTTCTCCCTCATATGAGCTTTGGGTTGGATTTGTTTTCTCTAGATGTTTTAGTGTCCATATTAGGTTGTTTATTTGAGCTCATCACGTTTTCCTGACGTTAGAATTCATCACTACAAATTTCCCTCACTAGACTACTTTCATTATCATCCATAAGTTCTGCTATGTTGCATCAGCACTGTCATTTAATCAGAGACAATGTTTAATTTTCTTTGTGATTTATTGGTTGTTCATAGGATATTGCTTAGATTTCATGTGTTTGTTTAGGTTTTTTTGTATTCTAAAAATATTTACTTCAGAAAAATGACAATAAAAGCCTAATAAGTATGATGGGATATCATTTAAAAGTTATAATCAATGGCTGTTGAAGGAGTTATGAAAGGCTTAACAGAGACAGTGAAATGGAAATGTCTTTCTTAAATGTATGAAAGCTGTTGGTAGCAAAATGTGGCTGGCTCATAAAGGGACATATTTAACACTTAAAATTTCATCTGGCCATATGCATAGTGGATGGCCAGGAGTTTTGTGATTTCTTTTGCCATTGATTTTAATTTCCATTCAAATAAAATGTCTTGGGTGATTTCAGTTTCTTTACATTTACTTAATCATATTTTATGGAATAATATGTAGTCTAGTTTGGAGAATGTGTCATCTGTAGCAAAGAGGAATGTGTATTTTGATGCTTTGGTGGGGTTGAGTATGTGGACATCTTCAAATCCATTTCAGTACAGGAAATTCTGGCTTAATTCTGATATTTCTTTGTTGATTATTTTGTCTAGTTGATTTATCTTTTGATTTCTCTATTCTATTTGTAAGAATGTGATATTAAATTCTCCTAATAATTGTGCTGCTTCTTATTTTGTTTTTCATATCTGTTAATCTTTTAATGTGGTAGCATACAACTGCATTTGATGCATATATATTTATGATGTTATCTCTTCCTCTTGGAGTTTTCCCTTAACAAGTATGTAGTGACCATCTTCATCTCTTTTGATCAGCTTTGGCTTAAAGTTTATTTATTTATTTATTTATTTAGTCTTTTTTTGAGACAGGGTCTCACTATGCAGTTCAGGCTGGCCTTCAGCTCACTTTGGTAGCACAGGATGCTCTCGAACTCTCACCGATCCTCCTGCCTCAGCCTTCTCAAGTGCTGGGATTACAGGTGTGCGCCACCACAACCAGCTTAAAGCTTACATTGTCTGCAAATAATAGCTACATCTTAAATTTTCTACATTCCTGTGGCATGGAGTACTATTTTGCATCCTTTGACTTTTAGTCATGAATTTCTCTTTAGGTTAAATATATTTCTTAAATGCAGCATATTTTTGATTCTTGTTCCTTTATGCATTTCAATGGCATGTTTCTTTTGATGGATAAATTGAGATCATTTGTGATGAAATGTATTGGCTTCTTTATCTCAAGTTATTTTCCTGTTGCAAGCTCCTTGTCTTTTTCCTCCAATTAATTACTTGCCCTGCTTCATGCTTTCTTTCTGTTGCTGTTCTTGTAGTTATGGTCTTCATTTCCTCTTCTAATATATCCTTCACAGAACACCAAAGGGGCTCCTTTGGTGATAATGACTTTCTCCAGTTGTTTTTTTTCATGAAAGTATCTTATTTCTCCACTGAGTTTACAGGATAGTTTCATAGAATAAATCAACCTGGGTTAAACAATACTTTCTTTTGGAGTTTGAAATATTGCACTTCAAACTCTTCTTGATTTGAGGGTTTATATGGATTAGTCCTCTGTAATTATTATATAGTCTCCCTCATAAATAATATTTTTCCAGCCGCTTTTAATATTTTGTTTTATGTTATATGTCTGTAACCTTGATTATGATGTGCCTTGTATAGATTTATTATGGTCATTGCTATTTAGATTTCTATATATTTCATTAATTTGTATGGCTAATTCTTTATCTATGTTTGAGAAATTTTCAACCATTATTTCTGTGAAGAAGTTTCATGCTATCTCCAGCTTTCCTACTGACTCAAATCAAATTTATGTTCTTCTTTGATTTACCTTATGGCTGTTGGATTTATTTTCATGGTCTCTTGCTAGTTTTAAGATAACTTTCTTATTCCTAGACACTAATCTCAATTCTTTTCTATCTTCACTTTCATTCAGTCTGTTGGATATATTTTCAGATGAGATTTTACTTTTCTAGGTTTATATTTGGATTTCTTTCATTGTTGACATTTCTTTTTTATATTGTGCATTCATATTTTCCATCATACTTTTAGTTTATGTGTTTTCTTCCACCTTTGTCTATTTTAATGTTGTACATTCTTACCATCTTTTTTGTTGCACCCTACAGATTATTCTATCTACAAGCTCTTCATTTGTTTTGGTTTTCTTTTTTTATTTATTTCTGTTGATGTCATTTCAGAAAGTTCCAGTAGTTGGCTTCTGATTTTTTCTATCTCTTTTTACTCTGTATTGGTTCTGTGTGGGCTTGGCATTTGGGGTTGCATTGTACTTCTTGGAGTTGTCTTCATTTATTTTTTTACTTTGTTTTATTTTCTGTGTGAATATTTATAGATTTCTTCTGTTAGATAAACTCTGTCTCTGATATTGAGGTTTCTCTAGGAAATGTTTGTTCCTCAGGATGTCGTCTAGTTGTACATGGTTCATGGCTTCCAGTCCATCTGAAAAATTTACCTTACTGGGGCAGGAAGTGGCTCGGTGTTCTAAGCACCTGCCTGGCAAGCACAGAACCTGGGTACAGTCCCTAGTATTGCATGCCTTGCTGGCCTTGTGCCAAGATCCTGCCACTGAATTTGAGAATAGTGACACATGCCTATAATCTCAGAGATGGGGAGGCTGAGACAGAAGGATCTCTAGAAGACTTAGCTGTTCAGTAGGACTTTGTACAAATAAATGCATAAATAATTCCCCCTCTTCTCCTGGCAGGACTGGGTTCAAACTCACAACCTTGCCCTTGACAGGCAGGCTAAATAAAATATTTTGTTAAAAAAAAATTAAAGAACCTTCTTCCCTAATGTATTAAGAATGTGAAGTTGCTATCTGTTTGACTCAGGGGCCATTCCTTTGGTGCTGGACTGTGTCAACGGTTATAATCCCTTGCAATCACAGCATTGTTATACAGGGAAGAAAAACTGATTTTTACAGTGTGACATCATGGTAAAAATAGTAAAGTCAGCAATAACATTAGACTCAAGCACAGGCTACTAGCAGAGTTTAGTAACTGTTAGCCTGATTCTTCTAATCATAAGAGCTGTTTGTATAGTTATATAGTGTAATCCAACTTGAACCAGGAACTTGCAGGCAATGATTTCCCCCTTAGCAGAGTTGTTTTACCCTGGCATGGGGTGGGTCTGGAGGAGAGAGTTTAGGATGGGTAGATGAATTAGACTGAAACAGTAGATAAGCAAGGCTGGAGGGCAAAATGTGATCCTCAGATTTTGGGTAACTGTGGGTCATAACCTGTATTTGTTTATTATCTTATTTTTATGGCCGGCTCAGCCCGCGCCCTGAGGGCAGAGCTGGCACAGCATGTGGTGCCGGGGATCGAACCGCGGTCCCTGAAGCCGCCCAAGCTTTCCCAAGCAGGCGCTCTAGACCACTGAGCCATCCCGCCGGGCCCACTATGTATTCTTATACATACTGCAAGACAATCATAAATTTGATCAAGTACAGTACTTTTTGTAATAATAATTGTTGTAGACACCAGACCAAGGTATATTCATGTTGAATACATTGCCCCAGCTATTGCAGAAAGTATGAATTAAATTGATTTTGCTTGAACCCTAAGAATCAACAAATGTAATCTCACACTGGGACCAGGGAAAAATTTTCATAGTGCTTCAAAGGGTTTAGTTTATGAGAGTTCATACTCAGCACAGAGGGCCATGCACATATGTGTATGTGTATGTCCGTGAATTTGATAGCAAAGATGGAGAATATAATTATATTCAAAACAGGAATATGCAGTTGAAATGTGAAGGATGATTCTGCAAGCATGAAATGATAAAATATGCATATGGTAAATGGATATAGTGTTAAAGTAATGTACTTTAAGACATTTAAATATGAGCACATGAAATTCCACTGCCTGTAACTCAAAGACAAAAATATGTATCAAAATTATTTTAAGTGGTTACCTATGAAAGAAGGACAACAGGCTTAAGAGTGGAAAATCGAACTGAAACTAAACATGTCAGGAGACCTGGATGTCAATGATGTCTGCTATGAATATAAGCATAGAATTATTTGCAAGTACCAAGTACAGTCCAAATATTGTAAGCAGGCTTCAGAAAAACTTTGTAAAGGATAGGAGATAATAACTTGTGGGTCTAAGAATCACTCAGCAAAGATTATTTAGCTTAAATACACAGGAAAAGTTATACTTTTTCATTTTATTCAGAGAAAACTATCTCAATTTTAGGGTTATGCTACTCGGAAAACTCTAAATTGCAGAGCTTACTCTATGCATTTCAAAAGAAAAAATACATGAAAGCTGAGTATAAAGCTCAAATGCAAAATGTATTTATTCTTTTAGTTCTTTGCGTAAAGAGTTACTGCTTTTGCTATTAAAATCTTTTCTCTGGGAGACAGTAAAAGCTGCTTGGATCCACTGACATCTTAATGCTAAGCAGTGAAAGCTCTTCTAAAGCAGCACATTAAAAAGCTACCACTGGTTGAAAGACAGCTTCTAATTAATGAGCTTTAAGATAGAGGAAAAAATCAGCAACATAAAGACATATTTAAGCCTATAGTCCTCAGAGAGAAAACAATCCTCATTAGTGATTAAATCATTGGAATTCTGAGTCCAAAGAGCTTAGCAACCTAAGATAATTTAAATGTGAAAACATATTGCTTTGAGTGCAATTACTGCCCAAGTTTGGATAATTAATCTCCAAGAAATATGCTTTGTGTGCTTGCATATGTGAGAGGGAAAAAAAGTCGGGAGAAATGTCAATGTTTTAGGACAAAAATATTTAAGGTTGGATTCCTAATTGCAGCAAATGTGAAATTTCAGTCTGAGGCTCTGATCTTGTGCCAGGAAGCAAAGTTTGCATCAGCCCCTTGGTGTTTCTGGAACTCCAGTCTGGGTGACCAAGTATTCATATTGGTAGTGTCTTTTACTATGTGCATACTGTACCAGGTATTTTACAATCAACAACAAAAATGATGCATCTATGATTTTTATATTTCAATGACAGATATTAAAATGGAACAATAAGAATTTTTGAAGTGATGTACAAAGATCTTCTGAGCTGTTGATGTTTATTTCCCATCAAGGTGATTCCATGTTTAAAAGTACACAAGTAAAAACTAATATAGCTGAGTTTCAGAAGAGAAATATGAACTATCTAGGAGGAAAAGATTTCTTATAAGGATATTCTGCATCCGATGGTTTGTTGACCAGTTTTACATACTGAAAGCCAGAACATGTGTGTGTGTTCAGCATTTTCTTGTGCTACCAAAAGAAAGATCTTAGAGGTCAAGACTATTACTGCCACTCATGAATAACTGTGCTATGCTGCTGTTGTCAATTCATATTGAAACTTACCCAAAGTATAAAATCATTATTACATTTATTTATGTACATTTAATTCTAAGCGTTAGGTTTTTATCTAAGTGGATTAGTCTTCATATTATTACTACAGTGCTTCCTTTATTTCTACTGACTTTCTTTGTTCTTTCTCTTTCTTTCTTTCTTTCTCTTTCTTTGATTCTTCCTTTTTTCTTATCTCCCTTTCTCTTTTTCTCAACTTTATTTTTTAGAGAAGTTTTGCCTTCACAGCAAAATAAATGGGAAAAATATAGTCTCCATATATACACTCTCCCTCTTTAGATGGATAGCATTCTTCATCACAGTGGTAGGTTCATTAGAGTTAATGCAATCGTAATCATGACAAATCTATACTTTCTAGAGTATAGAAATCATACAATCTATTAGTTCTGACTGATATGTAATACTGTTTATCCATCAGTATAGTATCAAACACTGTTTTGACTGCCAGAATTATTCCACACATTCATCCTGCTTTCTTTCAGTAACTGCTAGTGACCAAGGGTGCTTTATTATGGATCTATACTTATTTTATTTTGAAATTTTTATTTATACATTAATAACATGACTATTACAATGTATACTTATTATGTAATAAAATGCTTTACCTTTTTTAAGACTTTTTTTTTTTTTTTTTGGTTAGCTCAGCCTGCCCTAGAGTTGGGACTGGTGCAATATGTGGTGCTGGGGGATCCAACTGCATTTCCTGTGGTTGCCTAAACTTTCCTAAGCAGGCACTTTAGACCCCTGAACATCTCACTGGCCCCAAGACTACTTTTTATTTAGTTGTGACTGCACAAATCAAATCACACCATTGATTTTGACCAGATTCTGTCAAGTCACGTGCATTTAATAAGCTCACCATGAGATTTCAGTAAAGGTAGCTGGAATTTTGTTCCAGCTTACTAATCCCAAAGAAAAACAAACACAAGCATGAGAAGTTAAAATGTTTAATAAACTGTAGGCCTTTACCCTGACATAATTTTGTTCTGATGTCCCTTCTTAGATATCGGAGTTGTAGCTCTGTCTGTAATTCATTTCCAATGCAGCCTGCATTAACAGTTATGTCATTACAGTCTCAAAACTTTACTGTTTAAACCAATGAGTTGATTAATAGATTCAGGGGAATTTTCCAAAGGAAAAGTATTAACTTCAGGCAGTTTACTTTGGTCTTTAATAATGCAAAGATTCCCCAGGTTACAGTGAGTTTGCGAAAAGAAAAAGGTACAGTGAATGCAGAGAAAAATAGGTTGTAAATTTCAAGAGAAAAGTTTAGTCAAGTATTGAAGTAATTATTGGCATAAATAATTTTAAATCAGTAGCAGGGACCACAAGGAATAATGTGTGTAACTGATACAATGAAAATGTATTGAAGCCGGGCGTGGTGGCTCACGCCTGTAATCCCAGCACTTGGGAGTCTGAGGCAGGAGGATCGCTGCGAGTTCGAGACCAGCCTGGGCTACAAAAGTGAGCTCAAAGCCAGCCTCAACTGCACAGTGAGACCCCGTCTCAAAAAGCCAAAAAAAAAAAAAAGAAAATGTATTGAAATTACTTTCATTGCCAAGCTGTCACTTTTTATTAAGGATAGACACACTGAAAATCACGGTAATCATTCAAAAGTAGTGAAATTCCAACAGATAGCATCTATTTTAACCTTTTAAATAAGTTATTTGAGCATAGAAATGAAAATATTAGACTGAGGTCTTCATCTTCTGGCTTGAAATAAAAGAAAACGTGCACAAAATTTGAGAAAGCTAATTCTAAACTAACATCAACATGTGTTGATTGATGGTTGGGATTCTAAACTACCATTTTAAATAAATATATGTTTTAGATACTCCATGGAGAGGCCGACTTAAGCAGCAGTTTGCTGTACTACCAAATATCTGAAGTTAATAATCACAATTTTGAGTATCTCTTGAACTATAGAGGCTGTACTAATGTCTATCAATCCCATGATATCTCGCTAAGTTTAGTATTACAGTATTTGTGTAAGTTTTTCTTTTCTTGTGGTAGATGTTTGACAAATTTTGTACATATAGATTTCGTGTACAAATAATGAATATCTCCTTGTTTTAGGGTTAAGCTCACTGAGGGGCAGAGAAAGTGTTAAGTATAACATAATATAATAGTTAATATGTATAAGAAACAAATTTTTTTGACATTTTACTATAACATTTGTGATAATACCAATTATGGCAATGCTGAGTAAAACAAATTAGTGTGACTTTTCTATACTTTTATATCATAGCTGTCAAAAATCTCAGTTTTCATTTTGTATTTTCTTTCTTTCTTTCTTTTTTTCTTTCTTTCTTCCTTTATTTTTTTGTATTTCAAGGAAGGGGCCACAGGATGTTCAGGATCTCAATACTAGATTGGACTCATAGTGTTCTACCTGTTTACAGCCTCCCAAGAGCTGGGATTACAGGTGCACACCACCATGCCCAGTCTCAATTGTTATCTCAGTGTGCCCCAGGAGCAGGGTCAGCACAGCAGGCCTGGGGATCGACCCCCTGGCCTGTGCGCCTGCTTGTAGGTGCTTTAATCCACTGAGCTATTGGTTGGCCCAAAAATCTTTAGCTTGCTAAATTATTTTGTAAAATTGGGCAAGGTTCAGTTTAATAAATCAAAAGAAAATCTTACATGTATGCTCAATACTAATGAGCATCAGTTTTCACAGCACACTTAAATGTAAGGAGCTTGGCACACTCTTAGTATTGGCAGTCACTGTGTTTTATCGACCCTGTTGTACAACCAGGTAATGCTTCCCACGTGGGTTTCCATTTGACAAACTGTGCCCAGTGGATTCAGGAGGTGGACGTGGGATTTCACTGCATTCTCTTGACTACAGCCTTGTACTGTTGCCTTTGAAATTTGTGTGCAAATATCTTGCAATCATACCGTGACTGTACTGTTAAAATGCACATAATGATATTAAAGTTCATGATCTTATGAGGTACGTTATTAAATGTGCAGAATCTCATGTAGCCTGTGTATTGAAGGTTAGGAATGTCTGTTTCATTTGTGTATTTGCATACCTCCAGTGTAAGAATTCAATAATCATGAAAACCTTTCAGATAAATCTATAGAAATAAATTTCTTCTATAATTGAGTGATATTAATGGTGAGAAAAACACAGGTTAGCTGAGACGAAGGAAATATGCAAACAAATTCAATGTAGAATTGTTGAGTAGATTATGTACCCAAAAAGTTACATAAATTGGAATCAAAGAAAATAATTTTAGTCTTTTTGAGACAGGGCCTCTCTATGAAGTTCAGACTGGCCTTGAGCGCACTTTTGTAGCCTGGGCTGGTCTTGAACTCACACTGATCCTCCTACCTCCGCCTCCCAAGTGTTGGGATTACAGGCATGTTCCACCAAACCCGGCTTCAAAGAGAATTTTTTTCAAGTACATAGTTGAAAAAAAATATTACACTGATATTAGGCTCTTGGTTAGATAACTACATTATGGTTGTTATGCAAAATGGTGATATTTGGACATTCTGATAAAGGTTTCACAGAAATTCTACATACTGTGCTTATGAATTTTTGTATATTTCAATATATTTTCCAATTCAATGGTAAAAAAATAAAACCTGGCTTTTTTATCCTTTATTAGTACATACTTGTGGTAGGTAATGATTTTATTCACCTTAGGGAATTGGTGCACGGATATAACACATTTTAGTACCCCTTTCCTCCTCCCTCCAACACCTATTTTTTTTTTTAACATCAGATTTTGAAAATTTACCTTATATAAGATCTTATGAAGTTAATTATTATATATAGAGATGGAAGCCAGACTAATATGCCAAAGAACATATAAATCATGTCAGACAATTATACTATGTCAAGGTGTACTTTGTCCATGCTGCTATAATTCTCTCTCTCTTTTACTGTCCATTATTTTTTATTTCATACTTTATTTGTTTTTTCGTATAATTGAAAGGATATGATATTAAACTTGTCTGTCTGAATTACTTACTCAACATTATGGTCAGAGGGGACATTTACTTTCATATGAATGACTCATTATCATTCTTTATGATAGAGTAATAGTCTGTTTTGTATAAATGTGACATTTTTTACATCTATCCTTCAGTTGATAGATTTATAATCCATTTCCAAGATTTAACTATTCCGAAATGCACCATTATAAGCATGGTTCACCATATACCACTGTGTATGATGGCTGGATCAAATGGAATATTTATTTCTAATATTTTGAAGAATTTCCACATTGATTTACATGGTGGTTGTATCAGTTTACACTCCCTTCAACAATAAAGGAAGATTCCTTTCTTCCCATAGCCTTGTCATCTTTAGTTATTGTTTTAATTCTTTCTGGTTGCCATTTTTTATGGAGTGAGAGGGAGTAAGTGTTGTTTCAATTTCTTAATATTAAATATTATTATTAAAAGGCTGGGGAGATAGCTCAGTGGAATTAGTGCTTGACTTGCAAGTGTAAGGTCATAAGTTTGATCCCTGGTACCACTATATATACCACTATATATATCTATATACCTATATAACTATATATATATATATATATATATATATATATATATATATTAGTATATACTAGTATATATATAGTATGTAGTATATATATGTAGTATATATATACATATATATACATATATATATACATATATATATATACATATATATATGTATATATATATATAATCATTAAAGAAAAAATAAATAGCTTTGCTCCAAAAGAGATTATATTACCATTGAAGAAGCACAACAAGCTTCAGTCATAATTGGAAATATCAAAAAGAAACTTTGAAACCCAGAAGAAGGAAAGAAAGCAAAAGGCTAGAAGTGATTAAAAAAATAATAATAAAAACATTTTTTAAAAGCTCACTTATTAAAAAGGCTAAAATTCCAGTGTTATTTCATAAAGAAATCTCAATATTTTATAATTTAATTCCCAAAATAGCATTTTCTCATCACAGCTACAAATTTTAATAGTAACTACTTTTTATGTATTTAGTACAGGGTCTACAGGGCCTACAAGGTCTCACTACCTAGTGATCCTCCTGTTTTCAGTCTCCCAATTGCTGAGATTACAGGCACCTGCCACCACACCCAGTCTCATTCACCTTCTCAGAATGCTCGGGTTGGGGCAGGCAGGATACACTGAGGATGCATCCCTGGCCACTGCGCTCTGCCTATGTGGGCGATCTAGGGCACTAAGTTATCTAGCCACCCCAACAGTAGCTTTAAATTTGGAACTCATGCAAATAAGTGCAAAAACCTGTTTCTGTTGAGTGAATATTGGTTAGCTCCTTAGATTCATAAGGCAAAATACAGCATAAAGAAGTTTAACTATATTTTATATGAAGTAGTTAAATGATAAATTTAAATTATGAAGTATCTGCTTCCTCTTAGTCCAAAGAGAAGTATGTTCTTTTCCTTTTTTTTTTTTTTTTTTTTTTTTTTTTTT